>JAJPUD010007632.1:48357-66605 GCA_023553655.1 Myrmecobius fasciatus | reverse complement strand
ACACACACACACACACACACACACACACACACACACACACACACACACACACACACACACTGTTCTGGGGAGAAAATTTCTGAGAAAGAGGCCACTTCTTTACTCAGTTGTTCCCAGGGCTTCTTCTTTGTTTATTCAGCAAAGTCTAATTTGAGATTTTTGTTCTTCACTGGAGCTCTTCACTTGCAGAAGTCCTTGAAAGTGGGACCTTTCCTGAGGTCCTCTCAACTTGTCTTGGAAAGACAATTGCTTTACCCAGATTTCTATTTCTGTTGTTCTACATTTTCTTTGGGGCAAGGGTCTGATGTTTTGTTTTCTGAAGGAAATTTGGAGAGCTTGGAATTTTATGACCTATTCCACCATTATCCCAGAATTTGTAGTTCTCTTATGAAGTCCTGTTGGTCTCCCCGATTGCCTGTTTTTTTTGTTTGTTTGTTTGGGGTTCTTTTTGTTTTGTTTTGTTTTGCTTTTTGTTGGCAACATACATCTACTTCTCATTAATTTATAGATCCTTGCAACTGGGAGGGATCTCAGAGACATCTAGTCTAATCCTCTCATTTTACAAATAAACTGAGGGATAGTTTGAGAGAGAAATTGGGTGACTTCCAAAATTATACTAGTAAGTAGCAGAACTGAGATTCAAAGCTAAGTCATCTATCTTCAAAACCAGTTCACTATCTATTCTTATGCTTCCACTCAGGTTTACTCCTGGTTTCTACATAAGAAGAGAGATTTATATGAAAAGTGAGAAAAATTTGGATGATGATAAGAGTGACTAAGCAGGATGTGAACTAAAAAAGATGTTTGTTTAATTGACCTAAATTGAACTGCTTCTTGAATCTCTCATAGGCTGATGGTAGCCTTTATAGTAATATATCATTCAACTACAACTTCAGTCCTAGTTCTCCTCTTTTTCAAAAACATGGTGAGCTTTGGCCAAATCCAGCATTTAGTTCTTATTTTTCTAATTAACAGTGTTTGTTTCACAAGTGCCAAGTCTGTTAACTATCCATATTCCAGAAGGGAACATCTTAGTGCTTTACCTTTTCTTTTAATTGATTCAAACTAGACAAGGTGATTTTTAGCTGTCTCATCTTTGTCTGGTGATTATGTCTTGCCCAGTAAGGAAGACTAGGGTGTGAACTAGAAACATAAGCTCTATTCTCGTCTCTCAATATTTCCTTTTCTGTCTATCCAGTGTTTGTCCCAATTCTCAACTAGGCTTGGGTCAGTGCCATTTTCCAAACATTGGCTTTAGTTAATAATCACTGACCTCTGCTTTTCTCACACTCTTAGGCAATTTGTTGCCTAGAAACCATCTAGGTTTCTTCCTGGCAGAAACCTCTTCACCTGTTTTTCATTCAACACACATAAAGATACAACATACTTTCATCAAATAACAATAGTTTTCTTCACAGCAGTATCAATGCATAAGAAATGTCATAGCCTGGACCAGTATACTCATCCAGCCTGTTATTTTGCCTCTGACAATGTCAAACATTAATCGTTTTGTGAGGGGGAGGAAGTTATTTGTATCTGAGACTTTGAACAAAGAGATTAGGGATTCTTGATTTTCATTTAATAATTTATGACCCTTAGAATAAATATGAATTCTTCTTAAACTGTAATTTTTGCTTGTACAATCTATCAAGATAACTCCTTAGAGAGTAAATTGGTATGTTTAGTTATATCCAACTCTTCATGACCTCATTTGAGGTTTCTTGGAAAAGATACTGAATGGTTGGTTTGCTATTTACTTCTCCATCTCATTTTATAAACAAGGCAATGGAGGCAAACAGAGTTAAGTGACTTGCTCAGGGTCATTCCGCTATTAAGTGTCTCAACCTGGATATGACCTTTGGTTTTCCTGACTCTAGGTCCAATGCTTTAGCTACTGCACCCTCTCACTCCCTGTAAAATAGTGTATGTTCTTATATAATGAAACTGTTCACTCCCTGTCACTCATTCTAGGTGCTGTCTTCCCCAAACAACATATGTAGGAAGAAAATTCCTGATTTAGATAAATTATATAAGACCAGATCTGGCCAACAGCCTTTTGTTATTGCTCTGTTGCTAGTATAAGTGTCCGTGACCATTGCTTTCAGTCCCTCTTGAATAAAGACTTGTTGTTGTTTGTCTTTTGTTCTCAAAGATGATCATGACATTAGGGAGGTGATACCATGACATTCAAATGAATTTGGATTTGAGTAAGGGAGGGCTTTGCAAAGTCACCAGCTCCACTTTCTGCTTTGGAACCATCTGGACCCAGCAGCCAGATATAGAACCAGATGACTGAAGATGACCCTGGATACAATGAGAGACTTTCTCCTCTGAAACCATCTGGATCCAATGGCCAGATATAGATCATGATGACTTAAGATGGTAGAGGCTTAATGCATAGCTTAGCCTGGCCAGTTTTGAACTTGCTCCTGTATTTATCATCTCAACTCATTCCTTTTCTTTTCCATCTCTCAATACATCATTTTGTATCTCCAAATTGATTCTTACATTAACCACTATTCCCTCTCTCCACACACTTATTTTTTTAAACTACTAGCCACTCAACACAAACACTAATCCATTCAAACTCTTCTAGCTTAATTTTCACAGTGCTGAGGTGCTAGTCACATTACTCCTTTGATCAACCACATCATTCTATCAACAACATCAACCTCAAGGCTACCTTCTATTCCCTTTAAATAAACCCAGGAAATTGAGAATAGTCACATTTTCAGCAACCTCTGGTGTACAGAGGTTTTAAAAGATTCCTAACAGATTCAAGGGATTGTCCTAAAGTTCTAGTATTTCAGGATTTGATAAATAAATCTCCTTTCTGGCCCCTACTTTCTTCCTCCACAAAATGAAG
This sequence comes from Myrmecobius fasciatus, assembly GCA_023553655.1. Classification (NCBI taxonomy): domain Eukaryota; kingdom Metazoa; phylum Chordata; class Mammalia; order Dasyuromorphia; family Myrmecobiidae; genus Myrmecobius; species Myrmecobius fasciatus. Next base: position 63,739 of record JAJPUD010007632.1, on the reverse strand, counting down.
GGATTGAACTTGACAGTGTCAGATTTTCCTAACAAATTTCCATCCTGTGAATTGTGATCACTTTATTCATACACTTATTGAAAAGATTCTGGTCATGTTGTATCTTAGACTTTGCCTTTTTAGATTTTATGGGAAAAGTGAGTCTCAGTAAGTGGAGCCAAGATGGCAGAGAGAAGCCAGACAATTACCTGAGTTCTCTCCAATCTCAGAAAGTGTTAAAGCAAACTTCTAAACAGATTTTGGAGTGACATACCTATAAAAAGATGGAGTGAAACAATTTTCCAGTTTAAGATGATTTAGAAGGATTTCAGGAAAGATCTGTTTCATTTGAGTAAAAGAGGAAAGCAGATACTGTCCAGGTAAGCTGGTGGAATGCTCTTAGCCACAAAACAGATCAACAACTGAGGCCCCTTTATCCTAACTCAGCAGGCCAGTGATATAGCAGGCCATCTAAAAGGCCTCCAGTCTCAGCAAAGAAGGCAAATTGGAAGTTTTGGGAACAAAAGCTGTGACTAGGCACAGTGGGCAAGCCTCTGACATCTCAGGCCACAGAACAAAAAGCCAGTGACCAAGCCCCAAACTCCTAGCACAAAAAGCTTAGGACAATACCCTTTGGGCCACAGGAGAACTTAACTTTAAAAGTAACATATAGACTGAAAATGAGTAAAAACAGAAAAGAGCCCCAATCATAGAAATCCCATGGCAACAGGGAAGATCAAAACACAAATTCAGAAGAGAACAACAATGGCAAAATGGCTACATGTGAAGCCTTAAAGGGGAAGATGAATTGGTTTCAAGTCCATAAAGCCTTCTTGGAAGAATTCACAAAGAATTTTAAAAATCAACTAGGAAGAGTAGAAGAAAAATTGGGAAAATAAATGAGAACCATGTAAAAGAGAATCAACAGCTTAGAAAAGGAAGAACAAAATTTGAAGAAAACAATTCCTTTAAAAATAAAATTGCTCAAATTTTAAAAAGTCACTGAAGAAAACTACTGCCAAAATAGAATTGGCCAAATGCAAAAGCAGGTATAAAAGCTAATTGAAGAAAATGATTCATTAAAAATTAGAATCTGGCAAGTGGGAGCTAAAGACTACACAACATCAAGAATCAGTCAAACAAAATTTAAAAAGATGAAAAAATAAAATACCTTATTGAAAAAATAACTGACCTGCAAAACAGATACAGGAAAGATAGTTTAAGAATTATTGGACTACCCAATAAGAACCTGAACAGTATCTTTCAAGAAATTATCAAGAAAAGCTGCCCTGATATCCTAGAACCAAAGGGTAAAATAATCAAAAGATGTCACTGATCACCTCCTGAAAGACATTCCAAAATGAAAACTCCAAGGAATATTGTAGTCAAATTCCAAAATTATCAAGTCAAGGAGAAAATACCATAAGCACCCAGAAAGAAACAATTCAAATATCAAGGAGTCACAATCAGGATTACCCAGGACCTAGCAGCTTCCACCTTAAAGGACCAGAGGGAATGGAATATGATATTTTGGAAGGCAAAGGACCTTTGCTCACAACCAAGAATCAACTACTCAACAAATTGAGCATAAGCTTTCCCCTTTGGGGGGAAAAGATGGACATTCAATGAAATAGGGTGCTTTTACACTTTCTTGATGAAAAGACCAGAGCTGAACAGAAAATTTTATCTTCAAATGCAAGACTCAAAAGAATCATAAAAAAATAAACAGGAAGGAAACATGTTATTCTATGTGGTTAAACTGTTTACATCCTTACATGGGAAGATATTTATAACTCTTGAAAATTATTAGGGAAGTTAAGAGTATATGTAGACAGAGGATGTGGGTATAAGTTAACTTGATATGAAGATATAAAAAAAATTAAGGAATTAAAAAAAGGTCTATCTATACTTGGTAAAGAGAAAAGGGGGAGGCAGAAAAGGATAAATTACATCACATGAAGAGGTACAAGGACCTATTCCAGTAGAGGAAAAGAAGGGAGTGAGCATTGTTTACTCATTGAATTTGACTTAAAGAGGAAATAACATATATACTCAGTAGGGTATAGAAATTTATCTTATCCTTTACGAGGGGGGAAAAGGAAACAAAAGTGAGGGAAGAGTGCTGATAAAAGGGAGGGCATATTGAGGAAAGTGGTGATCAGAATCAAAATAGTGAGGTGGGACAGAGTGAAAAGAGAAAGAAAAGCAAAAATGAAAAAAAAATAAGATGGAGAGAAATACACAATTAGCAATTATAACTGTGAATGTGAATGGGGTGAACTCTCCATAAAATGGGAGTGGGTAGCAGAGTGTATTAAAAAAAAAAGCATTCTGCAAGATATTATTTACAAGAAACACATTTGAAGCAGAAAAATATGCACAGAGTAAAAGACTGGAGAAGAAGTTATTATGTAAGGGTAGCAATCCTTATCTCAGACAAAGAAAAATCAACAATAGATCTAATTAAAAGGAAACTATATCTTGCTAAAAACGTACTATAGACTATGAAGTAATATCAATATTAGACATATGCACCAGACTCTTAGAGGAGAAGTAGAGATCAAACCTACACTAATAGGGGATCTCAACCTCACCCTCTCAGAACTAGATAAATCTAATCACAAAGTAAACAAGAAAGAAATTAAGGGGGTGAATGGAATTTTAGAAAAGTTAAATATTATAGACCTCTGGAGAAAATTGACTGGGGATAGAAAGAAATATATTTTTTCTCCCAAGCAGTACATGACACCTATACAAAAATTGACCATCTGTATAAAATGCAGAGAGGCAGAAATATTAAATGCATCCCTTTCAGATCATGATGCAAAAAAACCTATTGTAATAAAAGGCCATGAAAAGACAGATTAAAAATTAATTGGAAGCCAAATAATCTTTTTTTAAATTTTTAAAAAATTTTTTGCTTTTTGCTGAGGCAATTGGAGTTAAGTGACTTGCCCAGGGTCACACAGCTAGGGAATGTTAAGTGTCTGAGACCAGATTTGAACTCAGATCCTCCTGACTTCAGGGCTGGTGCTCTATCCACTGCGCCACCTAGCTGCCCCAAAGCCAAATAATCTAATCCTAGAGAAGAAATGAAACACAACAAACCATAGAAACAATGATTTCATCAAAGAGAATGACAATAATGAGAAACCACATACCAAAATTCATGGGATGCATTAGGAAGAATTTTATATTTCTAAATGCTTACATGAATAAAATAGAGAAATAAATCAATTAATTGGACATGCAACTAAAAAAGCTAGAAAAAGAACAACTTAGGCTCCCCAGTTAAATAGCTAATTAGAAATTCTGAAAATCAGAGAAGAAATTAATAAAATTAAAAGTAAGAAAATCATTGAACTGGTAAATAAAAGTAAGAGCTAGTTTTATTTAAAAATAATAAAATAAACCTTTGATTAGAAAAAAGAAAATCAAATTACCAGTATCAAAAGTAAAAAGGGTGAATTCACCACCAATGAAAGGAAATTAAAGCAATAATTAAAGACTATTTTGCTCAACTATCTGCCAAGAAATCTCACAATTTAAGTGAAATGATGAATATTTTCAAAAATCTAAATGATCCAGATTGACAAAAGAGGAAATAAATACTTAAATAATTCCACTTTAGAAAAAGAAGAAAAGAACTCCAGAGGCAGATGAAGTTGCATGTGAATTCTATCAAGCATTTAAAAAACAATTCCAATATTATATAAACTATTTGGAAAAGTAGGTAAAGAAAGAGTTCTACCAAATTTCTTTTATGACAGAAATATAGTGCTGAAATGAAATCAGGAAGAGTCAAAACAGAGAAAGAAAATTATAGACCAATTCTTCTGATGAATATTGTTGTAAATATTTTAAATAAAATATCAGCAAAGAGATGATATGAAGACATGAATACAATATGTGTATAAGTGTGTATAAATGCTTATATTATTACACTTTATATCTGCTTATAGCACAATACTATTATATATTTAGCATTATTGCGCATATATAACCTATATCAGATTCCTTGCTGTCTTGGGGAAGGGATCAAGGAAAGGAGGGGAACAATTTGGAACTAAAAATTTTATTTAAAATGAACTTTGAGGGATAGCTAGGTGGGCACAGTGGATAGAGCACTAGCCCTGAAGTCAGGAGGAACTGAATTCAAATCTGGTCTCAGACATTTAACCCTTCCTAGCTGTGTCACCCTGGACAAGTCACTTAACCCCAATTGGCTCAGCAAAGAAAAAAAAAGAAAAGAAAAATAATGAATTTTGAAAACTTAGGAAAAAAATAAGTAACACTTGCAGTGTGCCTTAATGTGAAATTTCCTCCCCTCTTTTGTTTATCCTAAAGATCCTTTTTTGGATCTTTTCTGGTTTTGTGGCTTCTTAAGGTACATTAGCTAAGTGAGACTTTATGGGACAGCTAGGTATCGCAGTGGATGGAGTGCTTGGCTTTGCATCAGGAAAACTCATCTTCCTGAATTCAAATCTGGACTCAGAAACTTATTAGCTGTATGACCCTGGGCAAATCGCTTAATCCAGTTTGCCTCAGTTTTCTCATCAGTAAAATAAGCTAGAGAAGGAAATGGTAAACTACTCTAGTATTATCTTTGTCAAGAAAACCCCAAATGGGGTCAAGAAGATTAGTACACAATCTGAAACAACTTGTATTATTATAGGTAGAAAAGCCTCATGTTTTATTTATGGATAAGATGTCCTGTTTCATTTCCAAGAGACTTTCTAATGATTCTCAGCATTTTATTGACTTTTCTGAACTGATGCATTCAGAGAACAGCTTATCTATAAGGAATGATTCCAGCATCTGTACTGTTCTTCTCTTCATTCATTTATCTCACACTTGTCCACATTGTGGTTCATTCACCACTTTCCTGCCCATTCACATAACTGTCAGCTGTTCTTGCAGATTATTTTTTATTGCTTGAATTTTTACTCTCTGGATTAATTTAGTGTTATTGGCAGACTTGAAGATTTCACTGCATACTTCCTTTCTCCATCATTTACAAAAATGATCAACAAGTCAGGTCCTCATAATGAGCTCTAAACAAGCCCACAAAGTGTTCTCCACACAAAGAAACATTCATTTATTCCAGCCTTCTGTTTGCATGAAAGCAATTTCCTATCTGTGACAGGACATCTTTCTCAATCTCCTGTTAGCTATGGGAATGTTTAAAAACAACTCCTGCTTTTGAAACATTATCAAAGTCTAAATAAGTCATTTCTCCTTTACACAGATACTTATTTTACTCTCTCAAATAATAGATTAGTAGAATTTTTTTCCTTAGAGAAAGCATTTACCTTTCTTGTTAAAACTAGAATTCAAATCTCTTTAAGATTGATCAGATCTTACAGGCCAGAAGGAAGCTTAGAGATAGTGACATTGAAACCATCTGCTACCTCCATACAAGTGGCCTTATATAGGCCCATATCCATGATATGGAGATGGAGATAGAAATGAACTGATCACTCAGGGTGTAGTCTCTTTGTGATTTGAGCTTTACAACATAGTTGGGTGGGATATGCCAGGAAAAGAAGTTGTTTGATGCTCTTTAGAAGGGAGACTTTGTTTTTTTTAGCTGTCACTGAATTCTTATATTAACCCTTTCTGTTTGTTTATTTTTTTAATTGTGTGTATATATGTGTATTACTGAAGTTCAAATACGATAATAGATATAAAACACTTGTAAGCCTTAAAGTGCTGAATAAATGCCAATTATTATCATTTGTTATTGTTATCCTGAAGCCACCAGGTCTCCATCTGATGAAGACTTCATTCCCTGAGTCTTCTATTACATAAATTGACTATTATAGAATAATACAAGGAAATGCTGGTAAACTTTTAATAAAAGGGTGCTCCTCAGCACACACACTTAAATTTAATCTATGTTATCAGTACTTAAGTCCAGTGATCAAACAATAAGTCAAGCCCTGATTGTAATGATTCTAGGTGTAAATGTTCACATTGAAACTTTAACAGTGAATTCTTGTAGCTGGTAAGAGCAGACCGTGTCACACTTCTGGTCCCACCTCTCTCTCGTCCATTGTAGAAACAGTCCAGCGTCTGGTCTGGTCCCCTGTGTTCATGATTTTCTGCTCTGGCAGTAGTTCTTCCCTCTTCTATTACTGTGTGGATGGCACAACCTGTGACCTTCTCTTGAAGTCCACAAGAGATTGGGCATCCCTGTTTCCTCTGTCACTTCTTCTCACAGAGGCTACAATTCCCTTTCTTCACATTTTTTTTTCTCTGCAATTCTCCATCTCCCCTTCCTTAGTTTCTGTTTGGTGTCAGCCTTTAGAAGTATACACTTTTCTATAGAGACTGAATAAATGTTCATGCTGTCATTTCTCTTGTCTGTGTCTGTGCCTTTTTTTCCTCTATCCTTTCCTGAAGAAGACTTCTGAAGCTTATGGTGTTCTCTCTCGTATTAATTTCTAGTGCCCCCTTTTCTGATGGTCTGCTCTGTTTGTGCCTTATGTGGCTACATCTCCTTTGAAAGGCTAAGCCCAGGGCAGCTAAGTGGCACAGTGGATAGAGCACCAGCCCTGAAGTCAGGAGGACCTGAGCTCAAATCTGATCTCAGACACTTAACATTCCCTAGCTGTGTGACCCTAGGCAAGTCACTTAACCTCTATTGCCTCAGGGGGGAAAAAGAGAAGGCTAAGCTCAAGTGTGCAAATTCTTTTGTCAATGTAGTATCAACTCCATGGTTCTCAGGGCTACTAAAATGGTAGAGGAGGCTGTGAATTTAAGTCAGTGATGGAACAAAGATCTGTCTCTGAGATCAAATGAGTGCCTAGGAAAAGAAACACTCAAATTAAACATGAACCTGCAAATGAGGAAACAGAACTACATACGCAAAGTAAGCTGTTTAAGGTCACACTGGTATTAAGCAGCAAAACAAGGATTCAGAACTAGGTCTTCTGATGAAAAATATAGTGTATTGACATTTTTTCCCTAGCAAGTATCAACAAACACAAAATTTTAAGATACAAAGAAGAACAAGGATGAAGATTGTATGAGAAACTGAATTTCCTTTATCAGGTTTGTAAGGTTTTTTTTGTTTGTTTTTTGCTGAGGCAATTGGGGTTAAGTGACTTGGCAGGGTCACACAGCTAGGAAGTGTTAAGTGTCTGAGGCCAGATTTAAACTCAGGTCCTCTTGACTTCAGGACTGGTGCTATATCCACTGTGCCACCTAGCTGCCCCTATCTATAGTGTTTTGAAAGAGAAATATCCAGTGGGTTTCCCACTCTGCCATACTGCTTTAGTTATTTACTTAAGTAAATAAGCCTCTGCACTCTCTGGGGTCTCTGTGTTGGTAGGGTCTTGTTTTCCCTTCCATAGGCTGTGTTTATTTATAGGTTCAAGTATTCTATGCTTTATTATAGAATTTACTATAATAAAATTGCCATTTCATTAGACATTAGAAATGAAATACTGTGGTTCTTAGGAGTCTTCCTTCCCTTTTCCTTCTTTTTCTTTCTCTTCCTCTTCCCTTCTTTTTTTCTCAATCTCCCTCCCTCTTTCTTAGTCTTCCTATCTCCCTTCCTTTTTCTTGTTCTCTCTCTGTCCTTCTTTGTTATTCTCTTTCTCCCAATCTCTTCTTCCTCTTTCTCTCTCTCCCAGTCTCCTTCCCTCTTTTTTCTTTCTATTTTTCTATTTCTCTTTCTCTGTCTCTGTCTCTGTCTCTGTCTCTGTCTCTCTCTCTCTCTCTCTCTTTCTCTTGCCTCTCCTTCATACTTCCCTTTTTTCTCTTCTCTCTTCTGTTTTTCTTCTTTCTCCCCCTCTCTCTCCCTCTCCTTTCTTCTTCCTGTGCTCTTTTCCTCCCTTTCTTAATCTTCTTCCTTCTTTCTCTGTCTCAATGTCTGTTTGTCTCTCTTTCCCCTTGGTTCATTAGACCAATATTCCCTCTAGAATACCATGCCACTTCAAATAGCAGTAGTTATCTAACATTTGTCTAGCATGTTATGGTTCTTTAAACAAACATTCACATTCGTTATCTCCACCCTAATGTTCTGCTCCAATGCAGACAGGTTCTCCAAAGTCACCGCACCCTAACACCAGGTACAGAAGCCAGAGTCAGCAGTCTCCAGTTCCTATGGAGGCCAAAGAAGCTGCTCTTTGGATTAGAATTGTGTTGGCAGCTCACCAATCTCCTGGCAGAGTGGCTGTTTGTAATGCCAGGGTATCCATTTTAGCCAACAGTTCAGCAATTTCACTTCCATGTTCCTTCAGCATCCTTGGGTGGATGACAGCTGGTCCCAGTAATTTACTTATGTCCTGTTTATCAATTACATCTAAAACATCCTGTATGCTTTTGATCTTAGTATTCTCTTCTGACATTTTATCAAGTATCTCTGACTTGTGAACCACAGAAAAGATTTAGAGAGTAGGAATCACCTCAAAAGGCCTTCCTCAGAGAAGCAAGGCATAGAAAATCTATTCAGTCTGCTATCTCTTTTCATCCCTAGATGTACCTTTTGTACCATGATCAAGTTTTCCTATGGATTCTTTAACCTGCTTCCTGTTTTTGATGTATTTAAAGAAATTTTTTTCTCAGCTTTGAAGTCCCTGGCAAAGTGCTCTTGAAATTCCTTTTTTGACCCACTTGACCAACTCCCCCTTGTTTCTCTCCCCCACCCCTCCATCACTAAGAGTAAGCCTTCCATTTTTACAAAATTACTCTTTTTCCCAGGAAAATATTTTTGACTTTGTCAGTTTGCCAGACAAGGCTTCTGTTTGAGTGCCTATAGTCTCTTTGATCCAGAGCATACATTTTCTCTGTTTTCAAACAGTCTCCAGGTTTCCTGGGGGCTTTTGACTTCTTAAACAACTCCTTTCAGTTTTTTTAACCTAATACTGACATTTTATCATAGTTCCTTTTCCAATAATTAAATACCTGTGGGATGGAGTTTTGGCCTTCCCTCTTCATCCAGAATATTAAATTCTAACATGTTGTCTTCACGGTTCATCCATAGATACTCCTGCATAAGTCCCCTGCTCATGCCTCTGAACCAGATTCAATAATATTTCCTTTCCCTGTGGGTTTGAAAACTGCTTGTCCTAGGAAACACTCATTCATTTTAACCAAAAACCTTACTTCCGGATCTCATCCTGATGAGGTTTTCACCCAATCTGTGTGAATATATGAAATCTTTTCTGAAGAATAAAATGATTGTTCAGCTTCTGCAAATTCATTTAACTTTTCTAGCTTAGTCTCATTACCCTCATCATGTGGTCTGAAACATGGACCCTAATTACCACATTTTTATTATTTAAACCCAGAATTTCCATCCAAAGAAAGACAAGATAACTGATTGGATATGGAAGGCAAGGGAAGTGGGGAAATAATAATGATAATTCACATTTACATAATTCAAGTAGTTTAGAAAGTACTTTCTTCACAACAGCTTATCAGGACTTAATCTTTTGAATGCATAATGTGCATTCCTCCCCAACTCCTTTTCTTAGTAATAGAAAGGATGATATACTACCATCCTTTTTATAGATAAGGAACTGAGAGATTGGATGATATAATCTGATACCCAAACAAGAATATGTTCTAGAGTTTAACTATCAAGTAGTTTAACTTTAACTATAAAGTTTAAGCTTTGCTTTAAAATAGCCAGTCCTCAGTGTATAAATGCCCCAATGCAGCCTAGCCTACCACTGAATGAATAGCTTTAATTGGTAGAATGTTTTGCCTGACAGCAAGCCTGTATCCCTCTCATACACCTGGGAATCTTCTGTGGGCCTCTTGGGCTAATCTGTTCTGATTGTGGGCAGGTGGTTTGGAGTATCTGCCTTTTTTGGGGGTTAGATTGTGAACCAATGAACCCCTGATGAGTGTCCGACCTAGCTGCCATTACACAGCACCCTAGGGTGATCAATCAATCAGCAGAACTGCCCAGCACCTGAAATAACTCAATCAGCTGAACTGCCTCAGGGCAAATTAAAGCAGCTGTCCCTCCTTTGCCTTGAACAGACCTCACACCTTAAAAAAAATGAATAAAAAACTAAAAAGAGCTCTCACCATAGACAGCTTTTATGGAAAGAGGGAAGAACAGAACTCAAATCCTGAGGCCCCTAAAGGTAAAGAAACTCCAGAAAAAGCCCCACAGAGAGACATAAACTGGACTCCATGTCACAAGGCTTTCTTTGAAGATCACATAAAAGATCTTAAAAGAGAGTTGGAAGAAACATGGGGAAACGAAATGAGATCACTGCAAAATAAAATGGAAAAAGACTACAAGTAACAAAATGGCCAATTACAAAAGGAGCTAAAGAGAGTAACTGAAGAAAATAAGACATTAAAAATTAGAATCGAAAAATTGGAAATGAATGACTCATCAAGACTTCAAGAATCAGTCAAACAAAAACAAAAAAAATGAAAAGATAGAGAAAACCATGAAATATCTCCTAGGAAAAACAACTGACCTGGAAAATAGATCTAAGAGAGACAATCTAAGGATTATAGGGCTTCCTGAAAGCCATGATGAAAAAAAGAACCTAGACACTATCTTCCAGGGAATCATAAAAGAAAACTGCCCTGATATTTTAGAACCAGAAGGCAAAATACTTATTGAAACAATCCAATAATCACCTCCTGAAAGAAACCCAAAAGTTAAATCCCCCAGGAATATCGTGGCTAAATTCCAGAACTATGATAACAAGGAAAAGATATTGTGAGAAGCCAGAAAGAAACAATTTAAATACCGAGGAGCCACGATTAGGATCACACAGGACCTAGCAGCTTCTACTTTAAAGGATCGAAGGGCCTGGAATCATATATTCTGAAGGGCAAAGGAACTTGGATTACAGCCAAGAATAAGTTACCCAGGTAGAATGAGCATTATCTTCCAAGGAAGATGGTCATTCAATGATATAGGAGAATTTCACCTATTTCTAATGAAAAGATCAGAACTTAACAAAAAATTGATCTACAAACACAGAATACAAGAGAAACATAAAAAGGTCCCCCTGGTTTAGGGGGATAGAAGATCTCTCACTTGTCTCCAGAACAGTCTGAAAAAGTTTTGAAGTACTAACTCTATATAAAACACTGGAGCTGATGCCAGAAAAAAGAACTAATAGAGAAAGAAGAAAAAAATAAAAATACTTGAAAGTCAAGATTGGGCTCTGAACCTTGGCATGGACATCCCTATGGAAATGGCACCACACCTGAAACATAGTAAGCAGAAATCTTGAATAAATGCTTGTTGAGCACAGCTACCCCCCAAAACAAACAAGCAAACAAACAAATACTCAAATGATAATCAGGTTATCTCCTGGCCCCAATTCCTTCAACTGATTTTCAAATGTCAGGCTCTTAAGGATTAGTCATCATTTTGGTCACTCACTTTTGGATGCTCTTCAAACTTCTCAATGACCTTCTTATCCAGATCTGAATACAATAATCTGGAATGATCTTCCTAGTCTTGGATTCTTAACATGGGTTAAGATTGAATTAACTTTTGTGGTTGTATCATACTGTTGACTTATACTGAGCTCATAGTATGCTAAAGTATTATATTTAGCTGCACATCTTATATTTGAGGAATTTATTTATTTATTTATTTTTACAATTATACCTTTTCATTTTCAAAATATATACATGGATAATTTTTGACATTCACTCCTATAAAACCCTATGTTCTAATTTTTCCCCTTCCTTCCTCATCCCTCACCCAGTCAGCAAGGGAACCAAATATATATTAAATATGTGCAATTCCTTTATAGATATTTCCACAAATATCATGCTGCATAAGAAAAATCAGATTAAAAAAAGAAAGTAAATGAATAAGAAAACAAAATGCAAGTGAACAACAACAATAAGAGTGAGAATGTTATGTTGTGATCCACATTCAGTTCCCACAGTCCTTTATCTGGGTGTAGATGGCTCTTTTCATCCCAAAATCTTTGGAACTGGCATTAGTCATCTCATTGTTGGGAAGAGTCACGTTCATCAGAATTGATCGTCGTATAATATTGTTTCCATGTACAATGATCTCCTGGTTCTGCTCATTTCACTTAGCATCAGTTTATGTAAGTCTCCCCAGGCCTCTCTGAAATCATCCTGCTGATCATTTCTTATAGAACAATAATATTCTATAACATTCATATACTATAACTTGTTTAGCCATTCTCCAATTGATAGGCATCCATTCACTTTCCAGTTTCTTGCCGCTCCAAAAAGCACTGCCACAAACATTTTTGCACATGTGGGTCCCTTTCCCTCCTTCAAGAGCTCTTTGGGATATAAGCCCAGTAGAAACACTGCTGGGTCAAATAATATGCACAGTTTGATAACTTTTTGAGCATAGTTCCATATTGCTCTCCAAATGGTTGGATCAGTTCATAACTCCACCGACAATATATTAGTGTCTCAGTTTTCCCACATCCCCTCCAACATTCATCATTATCTTTTCCTGTCATCTTAGCCAATCTGAGAAATGTATACCTCAGGGTTGTCTTAATTTGCATTTGTCTGATCAATAGTGATTTAGAGCATATGACTAGAAATGGTTTTAATTTCTTCATCTGAAAATTGCCTGTTCATATCCTTTGACCATTTGTCAATTGGAGAATGGCTTGAATTCTTATAAATTTGAGCCAATTCTGTATATATTTTAGAAATGAGGCCTTTATCAAACCCTTGAATGTAAAAATTTTTTCCCAGTTTGTTGCTTCCCTTCTAATTTTGTCTGCATTGGTTTTGCCTGTACAAAATTTTTTTAACTTCATATAATCAAAATTATCCATTTCGCATTCAATAATGTACCCAAATTCTTCTTTGGCCACACATTCCTTCCTCTTCACAGATTTGAGATGGAAACTATTTTTTGTTCTTCTGATTTGCTTATAATATCATTATTTATGTCTAAATCATGAACCCATTTTGATCTTATCTTGGTATAGGATGTTAGGTCTGAGTCAATGCCCATTTTCTGCATACTAATTTCCAATTTTCTCAGCAGTGTTTGTCAAATAGTGAGTTCTTATCCCAAAAGCTGGGTTTATCTTTGGGTTTGTCAAACACTAGATTATTATAGTCATTGATTATTTTGTCCTGTGAACCTAACTATTCCACTGATTGACTACTCTATTTCTTAGCCAGTACCAAATGTTTTTGATGACTGCTGCTTTATAATATAGTTTTACATCTGGCACAGCTAGGCCACCTTCATTTGCATTTTGTTTCACTAATTCCCTTGAAATTCTTGACCTTTTGTTCTTGCAGATGAATTTTGTTATTATTTTTTTCTAGCTCTGTGAAGTAATTTCTTGGGAGTTTGATTGATATGACAGGAATTTATTTTTTGAACCATAACAAACCTAACCCTTATTTTTCACCTTCTTAGATGTGGCTGTCTTCTGAAATATCCAGATATTTTAAAAATATCTGGAATTCCACCTGGCTTTGTGCCATCAGTAAATTTAATAAGCATGATTTGATTTTTGATTAAAATATTAAGCAGTTTAGATCAAGGACGGATTCCTGGGACATGCTACTAGAGACCTCCTTCCAAGTTATTGAACCATTAAACTGATTACTCTTTTGACATAGCTATACAACCAGCTCCAAATCCATGTAACAGTATGGTCCTATGTTCCTTAAGAAAAGTATGACTTTGTGAAATGCTTCATAAATCTCAACAAACTATATCCATAGGATTCCCCTAATCTCTCAATCTAGAAACCTTGTCTAAAAGGGAAACTATATAAGTCTGGCATGATCTATCCTTGACAAAACCATTTCTCCAGATATTCGCTCATCACGAATTCTTGCTTTATCTCTGATGATCCATGATAATAACTACTGGTGAATAAGATGATATTTATTATCTTCATCACTAGAAATATATTTGGAGACTTTTGATTACAATAAGATAGGAATATTTGCTGATTCATTCATTATTGGCAGCCAGAGAATATGAAGTGTCTTACCTAAGAAGCCAAGTGCTATGAGGTTATTAATTTATCCACAAAGTTAGTAACTGGGGAAAGAGGAATGTGTTTTGAGGGGTAAAAGGAGAGAAAAACAAGAAACAATATAAGACAATAGCTATTTGATATGGAGATAAGTCTTTCATGGAATTTTTACCTCTTAATTATTTTACTGGGATTAGGAGAATGACCTTGGTCAAGTGAGGATCAAAGTCCTTATCAAGGTGCTTTGCCTTTCTTCCTTAACATTATAAATATGAATAAACTTCCAACACACAAAGATCCTAGCTAGGGGAGAAAGTCCGTAATTATTGATATAATGTGCATAACCATGTAAATGTGTATGAGCATGTAAATATTCTATAGCAAGCAGTATCAATACATTTAACATTCCTCAGAATGAGGAAGATTAGTACTCACAGTTACACACTTTTAAGAAGCAAACGTCCTAATGTAATCATAAGAAAAATTCATAGAAATAACAAACCAGTTACTGCCGTGAAGTAAGGCTGTGGTAGCTTAACAGGCCCCACAATACTTATTAATAGTTTGTAAACTCTATTTTCTTCCCTTTTTTGGAAAATCAGGACATTTTGCCTTTTCCTATTATTTGTGATTTTTCAAAGATCAGTTATGGTAATTTGGCAATCATATTGGCCAGTTGGCCAGTTCTTTCAGCATCTTGCCTACGACATAGTTTGTGACTTGAATTCTTCAAGGATACTCAAATGTCATCTCATTGTCTCCTTCTTTACCTTGGGTTTCAGCTCCCTATTAGTCATTTTCCTTCTGTCCTTTCCAGTATGAATATGATTCTTTTCAGCAGAGAAAATAGAAGCAAAATATAAAGAGACCAAGAATTTTGTCACTGGCAGGAATGCATAACAAAACCTATAATGTAATGCAAAGAAACTAGGACAGAATCCATCAGCTCCACTCCACTTGGGGCCCCTTCTGGCTAGCTCCAGGTTGTTTTGTATGGCAACCAAGGACCATATACAATTAATTGAAAAGAACTTAGTCAACACAACTCCATGTAATTTCTTTATGGCTTCCTTAAGGGGCATTTCTAGTAGGTTTTGAAATGATGCAGACTAACAGACAATATAAGAAAGGAATTGAAAGGGATTTTCTAAAGGAGCTCATTTTGTGGCTGGGAAAAATCAGTGTTGCCCGGGACTTGTTAGCCTTGATAATGTATTTCCTTTTTTCAATAAACTTTTTCAGTAAAAATAGGCTCCTCTAGGAGCCCATGGTATCAAATACAAAGCCCCATGTTTGGCATTCAATACCCTTAATAACCTATGCCCATTCTCTATCTTTCCAATTGATATTGATATTCCCATTCTCCTCATATGTCCTTTCCTTCACCTGGGGGAGAATATGATCTCTCTCTCTCTCTCTCTCTCTCTCTCTCTCTCTCTCTCTCTCTCTCTCTCTCT
>JAJPUD010007632.1:5531-26053 GCA_023553655.1 Myrmecobius fasciatus | reverse complement strand
ATTTCAAGGGAATTATTGAAAAAATGCAAATGAAGGTGGCCTAGCTGCACCAAATCTAAAACTATATTATAAAGCAGTCGTCACCATAACCATTTGATACTGGATAAGAAATAGAGTAGTGGATCAGTGGAATAGGTTAGGTTCACAGGACAAAATACTCAATGACAATAGTAATCTAGCATTTGATAAACCCATAGACCCCAGTTTTTGGGATAAAAATTCACTATTTGACAAAAACTGCTGGGATAATTGGAAACTAGTATGGAAAAAACTAGGCATTGACCCACACTTAACACCATATACCAAGATAAGGTCAAAATGGATTCATGATCATGATATTGTAAATAAATTAGAACAATGTAGGATAGTTTACCTCTCAGACCTGTGGAGAGGAAAGTAATTTGTGACCAAAGCAGAACTAGAGATCATCATTAATCACAAAATAGATAATTTTGACTACATTAAGTTAAAAAGTTTTTGTACAAACAAAATGAATGCAGACAAGATTAGAAGGGTAGCCTTAAACTGGGAAAATATTTTTACATCCAAAGGTTATGATAAAGGCCTCACTTCTAAAATATATAGAGAATTGACTCAAATATATAAGAATTCAAGCCATTCTCCAATTGATAAATGGTCAAAATATATGAACAGACAATTTTCAGATGAAGAAATTGAAACTATTTCTAGGCACATGAAAAGGTGCTCCAAATCACTACTGATCAGAGAAATGCAAATTAAGACAACTCTGAGTTGTCTTACACCTGTCAGATTGGCTAAAATGACAGGAAATGATAATGATGAATGTTGGAGGGGATGTGGGAAAACTGGGACACTGATACATTGTTGGTGGAAATGTGAATGGATCCAACCATTCTGGAGAGCAATTTGGAACTATGCTCAAAAAGTTATCAAACTGTGCATACCATTTGACCCAGCCGTGTTTCTACTGGGACTATATCCCAAAGATATTTTAAAGGAGGGAAAGGGACCCACATGTGCAAGAATGTTTGTGGCAGCTCTTTTTATAGTGGCAAGAAACTGGAAAGTGAAAGGATGCCCATCAATTGGAGAATGGCTGAATAAATTATGGTATATGAATGTTATGGAATATTATTGTTCTGTAAGAAACGACCAGCAGGATGATTTCAGAGAGGCCTGAAGAGACTTGCATGAACTGATGCTGAGTGAATTCAGCAGAACCAGGAGAACATTATACACAGCAACAAGATGATATGATGATGAATTCTGATGGACGTGGTTCTCTTCAATAATGATGTGATTCAAAACAGTTCCTATTGTTCACCGATGAAGATAGTTATATAAATCCAGAGAGAGGCCTAAGGGAACTGAGTGTGGACCACAACACAGCATTTTAAAGCTTTCTGTGAATATTTCCCTGCATTTTGTTTTCCTTCTTAGGTTGTTTTTTTTCTTCTCTTTCTAGATCTGATATTTCTTGTGCAGTAAGATAACTGTATAGATATGTATAGATATATTGGATTTGTCATATAATTTATCATATTTAGCATGTATTATTATGTATTATGTATAACATGTATTACCTGTTATCTAGCAGTGGGGGTGGGGGGAAGGAGGGGAAAAGCTTGGAACAAAAAAAAGGTTTTTTTGCAAAGGTCAATGTAGAAAAATCACTCATATGTTTTGTAAGTAAAAAGCTTTTAATTAAAAAAAGTTAAAAGCAACAAAAAAAAAATCAGATCAAAAAGAAAAAAAATGAGAAAGAAAACAAAAGCAAACAAACAACAACAAAAAGATGAAAATACTACGTCGTGATTCACACTCAGTCCCCATAGTACTCTTTCTGTATGCAGATGATTCCATCACAAGTCATTACATGTCAAGAATTGGCCTGAATCACTTCATTGTTGAAAAGATTGATCATCACATAATTTTGATGTTGCTATGTACAATGTTTTCTTGGTTCTACTCACTTCATTTAGTATCAGTTCATGTAAGTCTCTCCAGCACTTTCTGAAATCATCCTGCTGATCATTTCTCATAGAACAATAATATTCCATAACATTCATATGACTGATTCAGCCATACTCCAACTGTTGGGCATTCATTTAATTCCAGTTCTTGCCACTACAAAAGGGGTTGTTTACAAACGTTTTTGCACATGTGGGTCCCTTTCCCCTTTTTCTATGATCTCTTTGGTAGACCCAGTAGAGACACTGCTGGATCAAAGGGTATGTAGTTTGATAGCCTTTTGAGCATAGTCCCAGAATGCATAGCTGATTCTTCATGACCCTATTTGGGGTTTTCTTGCCAAAAGTACTGGAGTTGTTTGCCCTCTTCTTCTCTGGTTCATTTGGGACAGATGAGGAAACTGAGGCAAACAATGTTAAATCAGTTACTCAGGATCAAACAGTTAATGTCTCAGATCATCCTGACTCCAGACCTAGTGCTCAGCTAATTTTTTATATGTTAAGATAATGTTAAAATAAAACACATAATAATTTTATATATTACATGAAGCCTATTTAGTTTACAATATGCAATTTTATTATGCTTATTTTATTCTTTACATTCTATTCATCTCTATATGTAAGTGTGTATATATTGTTACCATATGTTTCATATGTATATATACCCTATACTCTGTATTTGCATGAAAACCAGAGGCATGAAGTAAAAAAGAACTGGTCACCTTTGCAATTGTGCTTAGGGGTATTTCTAAGATATTTTGAGAAGATGCAGACTCAATACATTACATGAGTTGAAATAACTTTTCTTATCTGAAATTAGAAGACTGAGGATCAAGAAGACCTAGCTTAGCAAGAGCAGTTCAATTAACAGATAGACTAAAGACTTTTCTAGCTAGTTGGCTGGCTGTAGCTGGCTGAGGAATTTGCATCACAAAAGTGCTAAAAATGGTCACTAAAGTTATTAAATGGTAAAAGGTACCTAACTTTCTTCCTAAAGCTGCATAGAGACTAAATGTCAGCTGGTTGTAGCTCAGAGCTCAGTAAATAATAGAGATATCCAACCAATAGAGTTCAGGAGACATCAAGCAACTATGGAGGCATCCAGCAGTGCAACAGAGAGAACAAAACAAACCTCATCCTATAACCTCACTAAACAATAGTAATAGCTGGGTATTCCCAATGCTATTGGCCTGATCAGTTATCCTGATCAAATATGCTCTATGTATATGCCCTTTCCCCAAACATTTTGCTTCTTCATTATGCATATACTAGATACATATCACACGTTTCGTGTGTACCCCTTCCTGTTTGTTACCATTTGCACTTCTACTCTTTCCACTGATGGCTTGTATATTTGTATGAGAGATTTATGAGCAAAATGTTCTATTGCTATTTTATTAATGGCTTTACTTTGAACTAATTTGGCTAACTAGTTAAAACCAACATGTGGATGGGGGCTTATGAACCATAAACTACAGTTTTTAATAGATAAAAACTCACAGCATACCTTCGATTCAGGGTAGTCTGTCTGAGAGGACTCTTACATAAGTAGAGATGCCCCCAGCTGTTATCAACACATTGTGATCAAATGAGATAAAACACTTTGTCACCAAAAAGACTATGTAAAGATGAGTTATTATTATTGGCAATAGTAGTTTATTACAGCTAAATCCCATGGCCTTACAACCCCCAGGGACTGTCTCTAAATGTTATCAAATTTTGCTATGACAAAAGGATGGAATATTAATTTTTTAATGCCACATATACCTCTTTTCCATTTCCTTTTTCCATATCCTGATATCACTGGTCCTTTTAAGACTCAGCTCAAGTCCCATCCTCAAGAAGTATTTCCTTTTTTTTTAAATAAAGCTTTTTATTTTCAAAAAATGCACAGATAATTTGACATTGACCCTTGCATAGCCTTGTGTTTCAGACTTTCTCCTTCTTCCCTCCACCCCCTCCTCTAGATAGAAAACAATCCAATATATGTTAAACATGTTAAAATATGTTAAATCCAATATGTATAAACATATTTATACAATTCTCTTGCTGCCCAAGAAAAATCAGATAAAAAAGTAAATGAATAAGAAAACAAAATGCAAGCAAACAACAACAAAAAGAGAGAGAATGTTATGTTGTGATCCACATTCAGTTCCTACAGTCCTTTATCTGGGTGTAGATGGCTCTTTTCATCCCAAGATCATTGGAACTGGTATCAGTCATCTCATTGTTGGAAAGTCACATCCATTAGAATTGAGCATCATATAATACTGATGTTGTCATGTACAATGATCCTGGCTCTGCTCATTTCACTCAGCATTAGTTCATGCAAGTCTCTCCAGACCTCTCTGAAATCGTCTTGCTGGTCCTTTCTCACAGAACTATAATATTCCATAACATTCATATAACATAATTTATTCAGCCACTCTCCAATTGATGGGCATCCATTCAGTTTCCAGTTTCCAGCCACTACAAAAAGGGCTGCCACAAACATTCTTGCACATGTGGGTCCCTTTCCTTCCTTTAAGATCTCTTTGGGATATAGGTCCAATAGAAACACTGCTGGGTCAAAGGATGTGCAGAGTTTGATAAATTTTTGAGCATAGCTCCAAATTGCTCTCCAGAATGGCTGGCACCATTCACAGTTCCACCAACAAGTGTCCCAGTTTTCTCACATGCCCTCCAACATTCGTCTTTGTCTTTTCCTGTCATTTTAGCCAATCTGATAAGTGTGTAGTGGTATCTTAGAGTTGTCTTACTTTGCATTTCTCTGATCAATAGTGATTTGGAGCACCTTTTCATGTGACTAGAAATAGTTTCAATTTCTTCATCTGAAAATTGTCTGTTCATATCCTTTGACCATTTATCAATTGGAGAATGGCTTGGATTCTTATACTTTTGAATTAATTCCCTATAATTTTTAAAATGAGTCTTTTATCAGAATCCTTAAATGCAAAAATGATTTCCTAATTTATTGAAGAAAATTTTCTGATCACCTTCCTACTACTACTCCTTACTCCTAAGTTTTCTTCAGTACTTCTTAGAGGTAGTTAGATGACCCAGTAGATAAGAGTCCTCACATAATTCTTAGACAGAATTAAGTGACTAGGCAAGTCAATTAACTTCCACTTCAACTATAAAATAGAGATCATAATAGCACCTACCTACTAGGGTTGTGGTGAGAATCAAAGGAAATAATATTTGTAAAGTTTTTGCTACATAGCAAAATTTTTTAAATGCTTATTTCCTTTCTAATTCTTCCCCAGTCTCCCAGGGGTTTTTCCTACCTCTGAACTATATGCTAGAATTTACTGTATTATTTAATGGAAACTTGATTATATCCAAGTTAATGCTTTATTATGTATTATATGCTGCTGTTTAATTATTTCACATACATTAGCTCTGTGAGGGCAGGGAACCACTGCTAGCCTGGTCTTGCAGCTAACAGGCACTAAATAAATATTATTGCGTACAAGAATGAAATTTTTTTAATTCCCTGCAGGGTGAAGTAAAGCTAGAGTAGGCTGAAAAATAAAAGCTTGTTCGTGCTTGCCTGAACTATCTTTGTGAAGGGATAGGGATATTCCCTCTTCAATGGCAAAGCTAAACTGCTATACTAATGACTAAAGTAATTGCTAACTGGTAATGGTAAGCAAGGGAGGTCTTTGGAGACATTGAATGGATCCAGCTGAACTGCAGATAAAAGTAGAACTCTAGTTCTGGCCTGTAAGTGGGAGTAAAAGCAGAGGTCAAAGGGCAGAGGGAAAAGACTGTGGGGACTAGGTTCAATCCTTTTAGAGTGTCTGAAGCTCAGTCCCGGTTGGGAAAAGGGAGGGGTTTCTGCTTCTCTAGTGGACTTGGGGAATTGGGGGGAAAAGAACTTAAAAGAAAATACTTTTTAACCTCTTCTTTCTAAGTTCCATGAGTTTTAGTGCTATTTAGTACTAAATATCCCATTTCCCTCCAACATCTAACATGCTACTCCAGACACAGCTCAATAATTGCTTGTTCAAAGATAATGATAACGGTGGTGATGATGATGAAGAGGATTTTCATGAAAATAATGATGACTAATGTGAAACAAAAAATCTCTGAATGTAAGAGACTGGCTTGAGAATAGACTTGTATTACAATGAACTGAGGGATGCTGATCTCTTGTCTGAGACTATTGTAGGCAGGGTATCTGTCTGATCTGACTCTCAGATTCCAGTCTCTTTCTGCTTCCACCCATGTTCTGCACATCTATCAAAGTCATCTTCCTAATACATGAGTAGCCCTGTCATCTACTGGTTCTATATCCTTCCTTCAAACTCTTCAGTTTTCAAATCTGACTCCAGCCTACTTCTGTAGGTTTATATCACATTATATCCATTCCCATGCTTGGCATTCCATCCAAAGTAGCTTGCATATTATTCTCTAAATGTATTATTCCAACTTCATGCCTTTCTCAGACTGGCCTTACATTCCTGGAATGTACCCTCTACTCTCACCTTTTGGGTTTAGGCTTCTGAGATTCCTTCAAGACTCAGTTCATTAACCACCATGTCTAGAAAGGCTTTATTGATCTCCTTAATCTCAGTGCCTCCATCTTCCTCCAATATTTACTATTTTTTTAGCATAAAATATTTAACCCACCTCCATCTCATCTCCCAAATTGTAAGCTCTTTGAAGATTGGATCCACTTCTTGTCTTGTATCATCACAATGTCTTGCACAAAATAACTACTTAATTAAATGCTTGTCAAATAGTAAGTGAAACCTTATGTCTTAAGCTGGACAAGGCTAAATTCTGTATCTCTTCCCCCCTCAGTAATCAGGTAAGTGTACAAAAACAGTATTTCAACTCTAATACCATTGACTACAAGTCCAGTACTTTCAGTGCTCTTAGAGTCAGGAGACCTATGTTAAAATTTCAACTCTGCCACAATTTAATATTGCTTCCTTAATTAAATCACTTAACCTCAATGGGCATAAATTTTTCCATTTATAGTGTGAGAGATATATTTCTTGTTGTTCAGTGGATGCAGTTGTTACCCTCTTTGTGACCCTATTTGGATCTTCTTGGCAAAAAGATTAGAGTGGTTTGCCATTTCTTTTTTCAGTTCATTCCACAGATGCGGAAACTGAGCCAAACAGGGGTGTGACTTCCCCAAATCACACAGGTACTAATTGTCGAAGAAGGAGAGGTTAAAACAAATGTGATCCACGGTGCCATTTTTTACTACCTGTTTGATAATGATGTGAAAAATAAAGGTTGAGAGAAAAATAAGAGGAATTTTAAAAGGATGGTGGTCCATGTCTTCTCCAATTTTTAGTCTCAAAGGCCATGCTAAACTTAATGTACTGACCAGATTCTATCCACAGTTCTGGGAGGCCCAAAGCTGAAGGGCTATCTTGCATGTAATCTCTTTGGAACTGAGGCACTTTATACTAGGTTACCTGTTAAGTTAACTCAACTTCTATCTAGTCTTAATCACTGAATGAGTGTGGTCTCAGTCAAATTGAGACCTGTTAAAGACCTTAGTGTAAGGTCTCATTAGCATCCAGGGCTATCTTCAATCCATCCTGATCTATATCATTTAAATCTGATTCATTTGCATTTCATGACATCAACTCCTTGATGTCATTGTTCTTTTTGAGAACAAAGGACAAACACAACTGATAACCTCCTCTTTGATCCCTAACCTCACTGTCACCGGGAGCCTACCTTCACAGGGAGAACTTTTATCTTTAACTATAAGAAAACAAATAATTCCTGGAGACCCCAATCTCAGTTTTTTGTGCATCCCTTCTAGACAGAAATGAAAATGGGTACTAAAAATGAAATCACTTTAGGCCCAAGGGTATTGGAAGCAGGAGATTATCATCTACCTACTCCTTAGATTCTCCTGTCTATGTAGGGCCTTTACAATAGAGATTGGAATAGGGAGTATAATCCTAGTAGAGTTATTTGATGAGGGGAAATCTGTTGGTGCCTGGGTAGGAAGTACACTAGAGTGGATCTGAAATGGAATGAAGGTTGCTTGAGCAAAAACCCCACCTCTGTGAATGGCAATGAGAGAGTTGAGATTAGAATTGAGTTGAGGATTAGAAAGGCAAAGAAAGTAGAAAGACAAATTATCTTCTCCTATTCTCCTTCCATACCCCATCAGAGAAGGTGCTGTGCTCTATGAGCAAAGCAGAATTGAATTAGCTCAGAAGACATGTGAGATGTGCAAAGTTAGAGAAGCTACCTCAAATATTCATAGGGACCATTTGTGTCTAACCTGAGACAGAGCATTCCGAGTTTGTATTGGTCTGATCAGCCACAGTCGGACACACTGTAACTTGACTTTAACATAGTGATGTACTTTTGGTTATTTTCAAGTATGAAGGACAATAACCAACTCCAGGATTATAATTTCTGAACAATCTCAATCAATCTGACAAAGATCAGGGGATTTTAGTGGACTTTAAAATCACTACATAGTGTTGTGCCACAGTTCCCATGTCTCAGTCTCCCTCAGTTGCTGTTTCAGTTTCCTTTAATTGTTCTGCCCAAAAATAACAACCTCGTCCTTCTGACCATCAGAAATAATTGGACTCACATTCCAAAGGAGTCATAAAACCTCCGGATGGTCAGCCTCGACATCCCCTTTATCTTTTGGCTCCAGACTTACTGTCTTCCTTTTCCAAACTTAACTTCCTTTTATTCCCTACCTGTCAGAATTGAATTGATAGCCCTTCCTGGAACTCAATTCTCCTCCCCACTCTCAGTGCTCAAGCCCCTCCTTCTGAGTCTGAGCACAGGAGGTCTATAAGAATGCTAAGAACAAACTTACTATTTGCTGGATCTGCCTGAGATCCAGTCAGCTGACATGTCTGTAAGTCTAACTCTCTGGGCTGGCCTGCATGCTTTGAGACATGAGTCCCAGCAGTCCTGATCCATAGCTATGGATTCTGAACTCTCAATTAACATCAATAAAGCATTACCTAATTTCCACTGTGTGATACTGCCTCAGTTTCTCCCTGAGCATTACATTTGGAGGCTCCCTAGCGAGATATGAGATCTGGGACCAGTATTGCACATTGGAAACTAGCAGGTCTCCTCCTGGAACCTTGGGGCGGCTGCATTTGGACTCTTTGTTTAGGGAAGGCTGGCCCTCTGGCTCCTTCCAGAGTCCCACAAGGAGAGCAGCTTCAGCCGCAGCAAGTGCTCAGGGAGAACACCTCCATTTGGCCATAGGAGAATCTCTTCAAAATCCCTGCAGGGTAAGTTCCGTCTGTCTGTCTGTCTGGGTGTCGACACACAGTAGGACCTCGGCATAGATATGAAGACATTAGAATTAGGGTTGACAAACTATTAACTAGTTCTGTGCTCATCAAGTCCGAGAGGTATCGGTAGGACGCTATGTGATACCACCTGGTTAAAAATTTAAAAAATACAAAAAAAACCCCCAAAAAACCAAAACAACAACAACAACAACATTATTTGGGCCTGGGTGCTTTCTAGGCACCTGTTGGCTTAAGCTTGGGAGGAAAATCTGAGTCCCAGGCAATCTCTGGAAAGGCAGAGAGCTTCATCTGAAGTCCAGGAAGCCTCTTTGAAAAGCTCAATTTGAATATCAAGAGGGAGACATTGTTACCTTACAAAACCCTCCCTCAGAGCCTTCCTGAGAAGAACAGGAGTTTGCCTTTCCTTTCTCTGTGTCTGTGTGAATCGGTGTTTGACATTTCCCTGTCTGTTGATTGATCTAAACTCCCCTTTCCTCTCATGCCATTCCTGTGAAAAGCAGGAGTTCACCTTTCACTTTTTGTGTCTGTGTAATTGGCATTTGCAGCTTGTCTGTCTGTTGGTTTAAGGAACTCTGTTAAGTGTTAAGAACAATGATTGAAAATTTTGGCAATTGGTCATTTCAGTGTTAAAAATGCTTGGGTTTTAAAATTTCTCATTGGAGTTAAGTGTTTGCATTAATTTGAAACTAGCAGGAACAGAAAAGCTTGGCTATCTTTAAAATGCTAGCAGAGAAATTTTTTTCCCCCCAAAGCCTTCTAGAAGAAAAAAAAAAGGAAAGAAGCAATAAAAAAGAAGCAATAAATCATTCCTTACAAGGATAACAGCTCTGCCTGGGGAGAGGTGGAAAGAGAACAAAGGAAGTGGATGTCAATTAGTGTGGGAGAAAAAACTTGGGAGAAAAAAAAGTTTTGAAAATCCAAGTTTAAAATTATATGTGTATGTATATATATACATATATGTGTGTATGTCCATATATATATATATATATATATATATATATATATATATATATATACAACCAAATCATAATTTAGGTTACCTGCAACATTCAATTGGAATTTAGGAAATTTATTTAAGTGAGGAAAGAAAAAAAGCCATATCCTTTTGGACTTAAGGGTATTTGGTTTTTATAATTACTGTTGCTTCGGGCATGCTAGATTGTTTATTTTCGGTATAAGATCTTAGAAATTTGTCTGAATATTGAACCATCAATACTGTAAGAAAATTTTTAAAAGCTGAATTTGATTTGATTTCAGATTAATGATAGCTTGTTTTAAAAAAATCCTGCAAATTTATGTTACCTTCTGAAATATGCTGGGTAATTGGTAAACATTATGGGTTATGCTTTAAATTTTGTCAAATTTAATTTTGAACATGTGTGTGAGTTTTGTGGAATTATTTAAATATTCACTATATTGTGAATCTTGAAAGTTTTGAAGGAAAGGAAAGGAAAAAGACAGGAAGAAAGAGATGGGTTTATATGAATGCTATAAGGAATTGAGGGACAAAAGAAAGGGGGAGAGACTGTATTTGGGAGGAGAGAGAAAGAGGGAAAAGGCATGTAGCAAGAAAGTGAAGAGGATATAGAGAAGAAAAAAAAGAGGAGGCAAGTCAGAAAGTTATTTGGGAATGGAGAGAGAGAGAGAAGGATTTGGCATCCTGAAAGTTACTTAAGGAAAATAAAAGTTGAGTGGGGGAGAAAGAAACAGGAAGATTCTTTCTCAAAGGGTGATGATTTAACTCCCCACACACACTTTCCGCTGCTTCTTTAGAAATGGAAATAAACTTAGCTATTTGTTTACTTAGGGTTTAAGGAATATGATCACAAATGTGATCTATAATTTGGTAGGGTTAATTCCAAAAGTTTAATTGATATTTTTAAGAATTTTTCTGATTCTTTTATGTGGAAAATGGGCTATTCTGTATGAGTTTTAATTGATTGCATGAGTCATCTTAAAATTGTATTCATTACCTGAAGGGACTCTGAGAATAATAGTTTTTGCCTTTTGTGCCTCTGACTATGTTTCTGTTCTGGACAATATACAATTTGGAATTTTTTATGTATTGGGTATTTTAAAGCAAAATGATCTGTAATGTTCCCCTTATGAAACATGTATTTGATATGAAAGTTAAATTCCAGAAAGTTCATGGGACAAATTTCTTACTGTTATCAATATAATGTCATGGTAAATGCCTGTTTAGGATTCATCTGAAACTTTGGTTAATGGAATTGGTTATCGGAGGTAAAATTTCTTGGGCTTGTAGCTAATATTATTTAAGATTTTAAAGTTTCACTTTCTGAAAGTTACTGGGACAATTACCTGAAGTAAAAGTGAGTTAAGGCTATTCTATCCTGTGTCCTGTATGTACTGAAGGATCAGTTTTGACTGATTATATTGTGTTATGGCCATCTCCCTGTTTTTCCTCCTGTAACTAATTTCTGTGATCAGAGCAATAGTCAATAGGAATCATTGCTGCAATTTAAGTATGTCATACTTTTCTGTTTCTATTCTGACTTTCTGTAATCATTATGCTTAGGCACATGAGTATTTAGCCTGGTCATCTGTCTGTTACTAGATATCTGTGTCTGTAGGTATTCAGATCCTTAAAGGTTTCTGCATAATGAGAGGACAATTACAGTTGTCTGAGAGATCTAACTGCTTTTTGTTTATGGGAACTGCAGCCTGACAGCCATTTGTCTGTCCTGTGACACAAACCTGTCTCCGTGCTTGGAAGCCGCTGGTACATCTATGCTGGCTTCTCCACATTTTGTGAACCACTCTTTCTGTCTCAGACTGTTCTAACCTTTATTTGTTAGATTTGGTTTTTTGTTCTAGATTTTGGTCAAGTTACAGCCTTACTGACCTGTTTCTAGGACCTGGATCAGCTCACTGCCTGCTTTCACCACACCCAACCCTCTCCCTGGACAAGAAGTTCACTTCGCCCTCTCTCAGCAGCTTCTTAAAGAGACATTGCCCTGCTCCTGAACGGACTTGTTTGTGATTTGGGGGAACTGAGGGTGGTCGATAACTGACGTAAAACTGACTGTATTACTGTACTATCCTGCTTGGGTCCCCTATTGCTGTATAATCCTGATTGAATCCCCTGTTACTGTGTGTAACTGTATAATTCTGATTGGGTTTTCTAGTGCTGTATTTTGGATTTAGGGATGGAAAATGTGGGGTTAATACTGTAATGTATAGTTTGTATCTGCATTGTCACATTGATCACAATGTTCCCCCCAGGATAAGGGATCTTGAGTTCCAGAGTGGAAAACCCCTACTATACTAGTCTGTTGTGTGGGATGGGCTGACAACTAGAGCCCTGTTTACTCCTCCTTGGATGATTCCTTCGGTGGGAAAAAAGGGGGGAAGAATGAGAAATAATAACCAGGAAAGCTAGTGGATTTTTCCCAAAAATACTTGAAATGGGAACCACTAGAGCCCTTTAGTTCCACATTCATTTGGCCTTAGGTACTCCTGCCCCATCCCCAACCCACCAGTTTAATTGGAAGCCCCCACAGCAGTCCATTTTTCGTTTTTTTCTGCCTGCTTGGTTTATTATTTAAACCCCAACTGGCCTGTGATGGCTGGTTCTGCTTTAACTTTGAACCCCCTTATTCTGTTGGAATGGCCCTGGCAGACTCCGTTTCTGGGACCATTTTCTGATTCCTGGCAGTCTCTGATCCACTTCCCAGTCCTGTAACGCCAGTCACTTAGCATCTCAGCATCCTGTGCTACAGTTTGCTTATTATGCCTCTGGGTTCGTGGGTGCTGCCTCAGTGGTCTGACACAGTGCACACTGACACTCTGACACTCTGATCTGCAGCAGTGTTCCCCAGCCTGTCTGTTCTTCTGGGCGGGGACAGATGGAGCAACTTTGGGCCTCACCCTTCCCCCTTGGAGTCTCTGACGGCCTGTGCAGCCCTGGAGGGGCTAACACAGGCTGCCTTGGGCACTGCTCCCTTGGCAAGCAGAGAGTTAAGTGCACAAACCACTGCAGACCTAACATTGCACTGCCCATCTCAGGCTGGGTCCCCTGGCTGAGATGGAGCTCCAGAACTGCAGAGGACCTGACAAGCTTGCAACAGGGAGCACTATGGAAGGCTGTTAAACAGCTCTGGGGCTATCAGGGAGAGACTTGCCCCCCATAGGTCCCTGCACTTTTTCTAGTTTTATTATCTGCTCCTGGTAGGGTCAGTTATAATTGTGGTGCTGAAACCTTCCAGGTATCTGAGGGCAGGTGATGCAATGATTTGAATATTCAGGAGAGTGTGGAATGTTGTGTCACAGTCTCAGTTTCCCTCAGTTACTGTTTCAGTTTCCCTTAATTGTTCTGCCCAAAAATAACAATCTCCTTCCTTCTGACCATCAGAAATAATTGGACTCACATTCCAAAGGATTCATAAAACCTCCAGATGGCCAGCCTGGACATACACCTTATCTTTTGGCTTCAGACTTACTGTCTTCCTTTCCCAGTTTCTGTCTCAGGCATCCTTTACTTCCTACCTGTCAGAATTGAATTGATAGCCCTTCCTGGAACTCAATTCTCCTCCCCCCAGTGCTCAACCCCTCCTTCTGAGTTCTTTGTTCAGTCTGGGCACAGGAGGTCTATAAAAATGCTAAGAACAAATTTACTATTTTCTGGAGCTGCTTGAGATCCAGTCGGCTGACATGTCTGTCAGTCTAAACTCACAATGGACTGTGTGCTTTGAGACAAGAGTCCCGGTCTTCTTTCCCCTTCATCTATAAAATGAGTGAAAGAAGAATAGGTGAATCATCTATTCTAAATCTATGACCTAAGATCTTAGCAGAAATAATAATGAAAATATTTCCTGACATGTAAAACATCATCTAACATAAAGGGCCTGGGCTACCTGGGATGGTCTATGTTGAAGGATATATTTAGATAGTTACAACCTGACATCTGCCTCACCCTGTTTCTAGGAATAGCAAAGCAGGGGAGCAGAAGGAAAACTGTGGCTGGGTGCTTCCCCCCACTCTCCTGTCTTCAAGAGGAATATTGGACTTGAATATATTAATCTACTACACATTAGATATTTGCAGTCTCAGGTTATGATGCTCTTTTGGGGGGATTTAGGATAAAAGCCACTTTCTTGGTTGCTCCAAAGGAGAAGGAAGCAGTTAGCTTTCTATTGGCCAACTACATGCTCTCCTACCAAGTGCTTATTGCACAAAAGACAATTACAGATAGAGAGCAAACATGTAGTACAACAGTAATCAGGAGAGTTATAGAGATTAGTTTAAACTAATATACAAAAAGAAAGGGAATCTTTAATTCTGGGAGTGACGTGAAATTACAGCTGAGCCAAAAGAGAACAATCTCACCCAAAGTGTCTGCTCGGAAGGTGTGGGTGTGAGGAATGTTAGGGCACCAGCTTCACCATATGAATGAAGCTCTGGAAGCCCTTGCCCTCCATTCAAAAACCAGGACTTGTCCCTGTCTGCTCTCTGTGACCTCTTTCCCATCTTTCTCTCTCTTCAATCTCTCTGCCAATCTGAAGTCATGTCTCCATACACACAGGCAATATCAGAGCTTCCGAGAATCACCCCATACACACCTGGGTCTGAAGTCTGAGAGATACCTTGGTATAGAGCTTTAAACTTTTCAAATCACTTCCATGACTTTTTTAATTTAGGCCTCATAACAGCCTTGGGGGGGAGGGGACGACAGGGATAATTATACCCAATGCTCTGTCCTTTACTAATCAAGGAGCTCTAGGCAGGAATCAGAAAGACCTGTATTCAAATGAGGCTTTAGACACTTACTAGCTACATGACCCTGGACAAGTCATTTAACCCTGTTTGATTCACTTTTCTCATCTGTAACATGGAGATATTAACAATACCTTTCTATTAAGGTTGTTGTAAGGATCAAATGAGAGAATACTTATAAAATACTTAGTACCATGCCTGGCACACAGTAGGCATTTAAATGCTAATTTACTTCCTTCTTCTCTCCCTCCCTCCCTTCTTCCCTCCCTCCCTCCCTCCCTCCCTTCTTCCCTCCCTCCCTCCCTCCCTCGCTCCTTCCTTCCCTCCCTCCCTCCCTCCCTCCCTTCCTTCCTTCCTTCCTTCCTTCCTTCCTTCCTTCCTTCCTTCTTTTCAGAGGAGTTTCATGTCTGCTTCCCCCCACTACTTAACCTCATGTGTACCCCAGGACTCATGCTCTGAGCTTGATGCCAAACCAGGGTGCTATAAATTTAGTTTGAATATGATAGCACTGGGGAAAGGAAGAGGGAGTGGAGAGAGGATTCCTGAGTAAGTATTCTCTTTGCTCAGTGCTTCCATGCTGTTCTTGGTTGCAATCAGAGTCAGTATCAGAGACTGAAATCATCTTCCTCCTATTGACCAATGGCCTCTGATCTCCCCCTTCACCATATTAGCTATGGCTATATGAGGGGAGGGCAAAAGACAGGAGGGAGTGACTGCTACCTGTTTAAAAATGGAGCTGGAGGATGCCTGCCAAGAGGAACAAGGGGAATTGGGGGATTAGTGATCCTGCAGTGAAACCAGAAACACCAGCCAGCTCCTCACCATTTATAATTCATCACAAATTCCTCCTACCAGGTTTCTAGTTCACTCCTCATTGTTCTCTTTGGGGGTGGGGTAGGACCTAGGCTAAAGGACAGAAGAAGAAAGAGGCAGGTGGGTACCATAGTCTAATGTACAAAATCCTGGGATTGAAAAGTAGTCGATCTGGAATTTAGTCTTGACATTGCTAGTTGTGTGATTTGAGGCAAGTCAGCTTCTTTCTTGGTCTGAATTTCCTCAATCTTAAAAAAAAAGACACCTGGACTAAATGACCCCTTGGGATAGATAATGAGCAGGACTGTTAGTTCCATCCTTCTATGAGATGTAGCTTTTAGAGGAGGACCTCCACGAGAATCAGGTCGAGTTACTCCTTTTTTCCAGGTAAGGACACAAATTTAACATTATGTTTAATTTTTTAAAGTAACAACTTATGCAAATGTGGAGTGAGCTGGAGAGGATGATGTGTACATACACCAAAAACTGGTTGGAAATAGAGAAGCCTCCTTATTGGCTGAGAGTAAATTGATGCTTATAAAAAACACAGAGAGATTTAGTTCAGAACTTCATGCCTGAAGAATCTTAATTTGGTGTAGGTGGTTCCAGGGCAAGAGACACCATTCTCATTTTGCAAAAGACTGAACCATGGGTTAGGGGGTGGGTGGGCTCCAGAGTTATCACTAGCAGGTTTGAGAACTACTCAACCATTGTGAGACAATTTTCTTCGTATGCACTGGTGATTTTATTTCAGGAATGCTATTTTTTTGGCAAATATACCCTAGAAAATACTTTCTTATTGTCTGGATTATGCATGGTATAGTGGATAGAGATTAGCTAGGAATCCTAGAAAACCTGAGTTCAAATTCACCCTTATAAACCTATTAGCTGTCATTTAATTTCTTTGCACCTCAATTTCCTTATGTGTAAACTGGGAGTAAAAATAACGCCTACCTTCTAGGTTGGTTATGAGGGAAAAAAGATAGTATTTGTCAATTGCTTCGCAACCCTTAAAAATACTATTGAAATACTAATAACAAGTAATAACAAGCTACTTGTTATTAGCATGGATTAGAAGAGAAAGAAAGAGCACTGAATTTCCAAAAATTAATGAAGGGATAAGCTCTGGAACCAAAGACAAAGGTAGCCAGGATTAGTCCCAAGAAGGAAGAAGCTGATTCATTGGGAAGAAATCAGCAAAGCTCTCAGGCAGGGATAGGCTTTTTTTTAAATATCTGAACAAAACATTCCCCTCTCTGGGCTCCTCCATCATTATGTGTTGACCTTGATAAATTCAAAGATCATCCTTCTGACCTACCATCAGTAAAGCTGGAATTTCAAATTAAGCTTCCTCCAATTTTTTATTCCCCTTGTGGCCAAGGACACACATTAATCAGACAGCTTGGGTTAGGGGTTCATTCTGTGGCCACAGAGCAGAGCAAAGCTAACTAGCCCATGAGGAGTTCAAACCACAACCTTGTCCACATGAACATTGAACATTACAAAGGGACTAACCAACCAACAGTCAGCTGTAACACAGAAGAACAATTCAAGTCCCAGAAGGCTCAATGGGAAGATAATTGAGCCCAAGGAAAGCACATGGATTTGTTAAGAAACACAAATATAAGATGAGGTCTTTCCTTTGGAACCATTACATCAGGAGATGCTTCTAGAAGGAAAGCATCCTTCCCTTGCTAAAGGAAATACATTTGTTGTATACATTGCTGTGTCCATTTTACATTATAAACAGTGACAACTTTTTGTGGTAGCTGACATATACTTGCATAATAATCAGTGAAAAGGGGAAAATGGTAGTGATAGTGAGGTCAGTCTGAGGGCATGGATATGGTCTATGAAAGCCAGGCTCACATAGGGAGAGATGTCATAAATGTAGAGAAAATGCATCACTAATTTGGATGTTCCATAGTTCTAGTTCTAGAGAAGTCGATATTAGCTAGTTAATGTACCAAGATGTAAAAGAAAGTGACTCAATAGAGAGATCATTTAAATGCTCATCTCTGACACACAGTATGAGATAGAATGCTAGATTTGGATTTGGAGGATGTGGATTCAAATCCTGACTTTTCCACTTAGCATCTGTATGACTCTTCCTGAACTATGTGTAATCTGGCTTTGGGCATTTCCAGATCCCTACATGAAGACACCCCTAAAGGGGTTTGCCTGGCTGTGCCCAGATTTTGTAAGATGGAGGTACTCTTTATCCTCTTACCATGTGAATGGGTGTAGCCTCTTTTATTGGTTGGATAAGCAAAACAGGTTATTGTGTAGATTAACATTAACCAACCAGCAATCAGCTGGAACACAAAACAATTCCAGTGCCAGAGGGCCTTACATGAAAATAAATGAAGCCAAGGAAAGGGCAAGAATTTGTTAAAAAACACAAATATGATATAGGATTTTTAAAACTTTTTTCTTTTTTCTATGTTCATCCAGAGGGTACAGAAGCCATGAGCTGAACTACCCTGGCTCCAAGAAATGAGTCTAGAACTTCTGTTCTGTGTTGTTGGTCCTCCTCATTTTCTAGGTACTGTAGGTAATCTCCATAGGCCTGGAGGAGCTCCAACCATAATGACCTGAGAATCAAAATTATAGGCAAGACTGATATGCAGTCATTCACAAGAGGGCTTCTTGCCTTGTTAGGGTATCTGGACATGTGCAGAAAATTCTGGTTACATATAAAATGAAGGGATTATATTCCTTCCAAATCTGAAGTCATGATCCTATTACTTATGCCATGAGTTTGAAAATGATCTGTCATTCTCTTGATGTATTGGGGGTATAAATCAAGGGATATGTTCACAGGCTGGTTCAAGTCATTGTTTTAATGTCTTTTCCTTTTATTTCATTTGACATTTGCCTCGATCTAGCCAGAGCCATTGTTTGGGATAATCACAGCTACAAATCTGAATAGATGTTTCCCCAAAACACCATTTCCAATTTGGAGACTAACAAAGGGTTGTATGGTTGTGTGGGGACTGTGTGGCCCATGCTACGTTTATGGAGGATTACGATTGACTTGATTAGCAGATCAAACCAAAGTTGTTCCACTATTTCAGAGATCCATTGAAAATTTTTCTTTTCCTTTTCCTTTGTTCTTCTTCTCCTACCCCCATTATTTTTAGGTTGTGATTTGATAGCAATTTATCAATTCAACTTTTACAAACCAGACCAGTTGATTTATAGTTACCATTGAACTCTTATGTGTCAAAGTGTCAATGAAGTTCTTTTGTTTACTTTTGTAGGGACACTCGTCCTACATTTGTTGTTAGAGTATTAGGTTGAATAGTAACCCAGGTTATTCAGTTCTCTGCAGTATTTGTGCTCATTAATAGAACTTGACCCATCAAGAACTGTAGGTTTAGGGGATATGTACAGACTGTGATATGGTATTATAAGGCTTCACACTGTGCTGTGAACATTTTGGGGGAATTAAAAGTAAGGGTGGAAGAATAAAGAGGTGAAGAAGTTATTGGGATATATTATAAATTGTCTGCCACAGTGGGATATTTCAGCATCTCCAATAAGATAATTATTTGTTAATGGGGCTCTTTGGGAACTAGTTTTTAAATCCTCTCCTGCTGACCCCTAGGTAGTAAAGAAGTTTAAACCTTTCCTGGGGAAAAAAATTGAATAGTGATAAGGAGAGAAGCTGGGAGCATGGGGAGTTGTGGCAACAGCATTCTCAGCAGTTCATGATTCAATAGTAATATTCAGCAGTTTGTAACTCAGAAATAAATCCATTCTTTGGTCCATCCCATGACCTCATAGTAGCCATGGGGGTACAGAATTTTAGCTTATCAATATTATTACAAAGGATTAATTATATGATTTTTTTATCACATATATTCCATGAAAATGAAGCATTCCTAGGTCACAATAATTAAATATTTTTAGAGACTGAATGAATAAATGAATGAAAAGGTTTTTTATTAAGTATCTACAATGTGTCAGGAAATAGGCTAGGGACTGAAGATAAAAATACAAAAGTTGGGGAGAATGATAGCACATGTAGAGACTGGGGAATAGGAAAGGAAGTTTTTTATTTGTTAAGTCACAGGAATGGTAAGTGGAGTTTGAAAGCACATGATTGTCATGTTCTTTCTGAAAACAATGGAAGTATTGATTTAATTACATTACCAGAAAAAGAGATAGAAAGTGAGTGTGTGAGATTAGAAGGGTAGCAGTAAACTGGGAAAATATTTTTATATCCAAAGGTTCTGATAAAGGCCTCATTTCTAAAATATATAGAGAATTGACTCAAATATATAAGAATTCAAGCCATTCTCCAATTGACAAATGGTCAAAAAATATGAACAGACAATTTTCAGACGAAGAAATTGAAACTATTTCCGGTCACATGAAAAGGTGCTCCAAGTCACTATTGATCAGAGAAATGCAAATTAAGACAACTCTGAGATACCCCTACACACCTGTCAGATTGGCTAAAATGACAGGAAATGATAATGATAGCTGTTGGAGGGGATGTGGGAAAACTGGGACACTGATACATTGTTGGTGGAACTGTGAACGGATCCAACCATTCTGGAGAGCAATTTGGAACTATGCTCAAAAAGTTGTCAAACTGTGCATACCCTTTGACCCAGCAGTGTTTCTACTGGGCCTATATCCCAAAGAGATTTTTTTTAAAATTTTATTTTATTTGCATAACATATGTGTGGGTAATTCTTCAACAATAACCCTTACATAGCTTTCCGTTACAAATTTT
>JAJPUD010007631.1:0-104094 GCA_023553655.1 Myrmecobius fasciatus | reverse complement strand
AGGTTAAGTGACTTGCCCAGGGTCACACAGCTAGGGAATGTTAAGTGTCTGAGTTCACATTCGAACTCAGGTCCTCCTGACTTCAGGGCTGGTGCTCTATCTACTGCGCCACCTAGCTGCCCCTGGATACATTTTTCTTAAATAATTGAATGATTGATCTAAGTGAGTGACAGCATTTTAATAATAATTGATTCTTTGTGAGAGCATAGAAAAGTGAGACCATAAGTCCAGAGCTGAAAGGGGCTTCAGAGAATATCTTCACTTTTGCAGATGAAGAAGCTGAAGCCCAGAGTAGTAAAGTGATTTACTTGAAGTGACAAATTTATTAAACGGGAGAATCTAGTCAAACTCAGTTCTGCTTCTATAACTAATTTTTTTTTTTGCCAGTTCAAAGTATGAGGTGGAAATTGTGAGTAGTTGTGAATCTCGTTTATGTCCTCTGCATTGTTCTGGGGTTTGGTAAAGTCAAAAAGGGGTTCCCTGGGTATAAACAGAAGAATCTCAAAGCTTTTACTAGCTGTAGAAAATGTCTTTTCCATTTGAAATCTGCATTTAGCATTCTTTATGATAGTGGCAGATGTCTTTGACTTGCTTATACCTTGTTTTAAGAAAAAAAATTATTATCCCAACATTACCTTGATGGAGCATATATTTTAAGAAAGGATTTTAATTTACTAAACCAATTTTTCTTCTTTTTTTTAAATAGCAAGCAGTATACATAGAAGGATGTTATAGTTTCTGCAACTTTCAGTCAGCTGTATAACTATAATCTGTGCTCTGTTAAATATCATTTGTTCAGGGCTACCTCTTCCTTTCTTATATTTTCATCAAGGATGTTCTCAATATCTACTTAACTTAATATTATAAAGATTTTTTTAAAGATGAAAAAGTAGACATATGCTTTGATAAATATCAGTGAATGCTTTTTTGATGATCTCTTTTTAGTAATAATATATTATCTACACTCATGAGTTATATATACTCATATATCTGAGTTCATGTCAAAAGTACTCAGATGAAAAGAGATTAGAAGATACCAAATAATGGTATCTTTTTTGCTTTTAAATATCTTGAAATTTGTGCTTTTGATATACTCACAACTATATATAAATATATATGTTCATGTGTGTGTGTGTGTGTGTGTGTGTATGTGTATAACTTTTGGAATGGGCCTTTTTAGTGCATAGTAAGTCTACTGCTCTTTTCTTCTTCATTTTCTTCGATTCCTTCCTTCATAGTAACAAAACCCACCTCCACATAGCTTCTAATCTATTGATCCTGCTTCTGAAGTAACTTACCATAGCATTTCCTTTTTCTATGTAACTTCAAGTATTTAAAAATATTTATTTTATCTTCCCTAAATCTTTTCTTCTCTAAGTCAGATTTCTTGAGTTCCTCAAATGACTTATGGTTTATAGACCTCTCACCAATGCATTTGTCCTTCATTGAGCATGTCATTCATAATATATACATGACTTATTTTGAACTTGTAAGCTAAAACTTCTTGATCTACTACTGGAACTATTACTAAATGACTCATCTTAGGCCACCTTAAGTGATTTATTTTTTGAACCTAAATATAAAACTTTGTATTTACCTCTTTTAAATTTCATGCTTTAATTGATCCCCTCAGCATATCTCTGATTGAATTCTATTATCCAAAAACTGCAATTCCCCTTCAGTTGTATCATTAGCAAATTTTGCAAGTATGCCTCTGATGTCTTCACCTGAGTTGCTGATAAGGCTGCTGAAGGAAAATGACTTTTGACTGCTCCTGATAATCCTATCTGGCCTTTCCCCTTCTCTTTGCTTTTAACTTGGAATAATGTTAGTAATTATCTGCCAGAGATTCAGAACTTGAGGAGTCTCAAAGAACATGTAGTCTGAGGGACACCTAAGGAATAGAATACCTTTCCTTTGAAAAGTAATAGAACCAAGGCAGCTAGGTGGTGCAGTGGATAGAGCACCAGCCCTA
Source organism: Myrmecobius fasciatus (assembly GCA_023553655.1). Classification (NCBI taxonomy): domain Eukaryota; kingdom Metazoa; phylum Chordata; class Mammalia; order Dasyuromorphia; family Myrmecobiidae; genus Myrmecobius; species Myrmecobius fasciatus. The sequence goes on along the minus strand of JAJPUD010007631.1, from coordinate 102,119 downwards.
CAGTCAGGAAGACCTGAGTTCAAATGTGGTCACTTAACACTTCCTAGCTGTCTGACCCTGGGCAAGTCATTTAATCCTAACTGTTTCAGCAAAACAAACAAGCAAAAAGGAAAAGTAATAGAGTCTCTTTTTATAAGCCATCAGAGATAATTTATGATCTTTCAATTAGGTCACTTCTTACCAGCTTAAATTATTACGATTTTTTTTCTATCAACTGAAAATCTGTCTCATTTCTTCTAGATGTTTCCAAATACCAGCCAAATCTGAAAGAAGTCATAGTAGCACTGCTGATTTGCAATTTTGCCTCCTTCCAAAGTCTTTGGTTATATTCTTTCTTTACCTTTCACAATCTTGTTTGATTGCTGAGAAATTAGTCATGTGTTCTATGCTTGAACTTCCCTTGATTTCAAGGAAGCCAGAGAAACCAGGACGCAAATATAAGGAAGCGACACATTCTCTGCATGGGAGATGGTCATTGAAAATGCACTATCTGGAAATGGAAAATCTTATTCAAGAAATAAGACAAGTGTTAGAAGGGACCTTAGGATGATTTAGTACGACTCACTCCTTTTAAAGATGAGAAAACTGAAATTCAAAATGAATTCTGTCTTTTCCAAATTCATACATCTAGATAGTATCAGTTGACTCTCAGGTTGGCTTGTATTCATGATAATTAATTAAATCTGAGTCAAATCTCTTTTAGTTCTAAAACATAATATCATATTTTGGTTCCTGTGAGGGAAACATCTGGCCTCCGAGCAGGATCATTCCAAGTTTATATCAAGTCATCCTAAATCCTGACTTGGCAGATTGTGCCAGTCAGACATTAACAATTTCATTAAGCAATAATATACTGTCAGCAGACTTCTGGATCAGGTGATCAACAAGATGAAAGTCTAGATAGTTTCTTTGATCCTCATAATGTCTCAAAACCTCTTGAAAAGAGAAATAATGGACCAAATTTAAAGAAACTTTGTCTCAATTGTTTAGAATCCAACTTCTTAAACTGTGGTTTGCAACCTCATAGGGGGTCTTATAATGCAGAGATGATGAAATTATGATTCATTGCAATTAAATGCTTGATTTGTATATCTATTATATACATTCATATAGCTGGGTTCATGTTAAAAGTACTCAGATGAAAAGAGATTAGAAGCTTTGATAAAGAATACCAGGAACTCAAAAGAAGTTTAAAACAAAAACAAACAAACAAACAAATAAAAACAACCCAGCACTCTTCTCCTACTGCCCATTATGATCTTGACCCATAGGCTCACAAGAAAACCCAAATCGTACACAATGTCCCCTCTTCTTTTTGGCATTGCCTTTTTGGCAAAAGATCTCTGTAGGAGAAGAGAGGAAGAGAGAGAATAAGGCAGGCCACCCATGTGTTTAGAATTATAATGAGCTCAATCTGATCCCTACCTCCTTCTCCCAGAAACAACATCAGAGATATAAACTCTAGAAGACAGAAATGACTCCTAGTTGTAATATATCAACTGTTAGGTAAGAAAACTGAGGAACAGAGGGAACACAGCAGGATACTGTGCCAGCATATGCTTTTGGGTGGGGGAAAGTACTCATGGCAATCTACTAAGCTTGAAGGAAGGAGTCTAGCATTCAACTGGAGTGAGTTCTATTCCTGCCAAAATAATTTGGGCAGAAATCTTAAGTTAGTGGGAGAAAATTGAAATGTTTTGAGATTCAGCCTTTGAGGAAACCACCATTAGATAAGAAGTTAAAAAGATAGTAATATGGAGGGTAGGAAGAGAGAACTAATCAAAGATCTCAGGAGGAAGAAAACCCAAATCCTTTAACAGGAGTTAATAAATCAACAAATATATATATATATATATATTTTCTGAGGCAATTGGGGTTAAGTGACATGCCCAGGATCACATAGCTAGGACGTGTTAAGTGTCTGAAGCCAAATTTGAACTCAGGTCTTCCTGATTTCAGGAATAGTGCTCTATCCACTGCAGCACCTATCTGCCCCAACAAATAAATATTAATGGAAAAAAAAGAAATATAAGCTTTACTATTTGTAAACAAATTCAGATCTCTATGAATAAATACTGCAAAAGAAAGGAAAATGATATCATGAGACAAAAGACTCTGTTCTCCAGGAGAACATAGAAACACCATACACCATTGCTGAGGATATTAAAAGAAAAATGAGAATTATGACAGAAGAATTTATGGCTTATAAAGTAAAAATACTTGGTAGAAGAGAAAATCTTGAATATAAAATAGCAAATCTTACCAAGAAACAAAAGAGAGAACAATTGATTGAGAATGCAAATATATAGAAGTGATAGACAATCTAGAAGAAAAGCAAATGAGAACATAAAAAACCTAATAACATTAAAAGAGATTACTGTCTCAATTCAAGCAAAATAAAACATCAATCCTGAAGATAGGATGTCTAGAGACAATCTAAGGTTAGATTTGCCAGAAGAACAGGGTAAGTCAAAAAATCTGAACACCATAGTTCAATAAATATTACAAGAAAACTGCCTAAAACTGATCACAGAAAAAGAAATACCTATCTTAAGATTGTATAGATTGCCAAAACAAAATGGGATGGAATCAAGAAAGCAGAATAGAGGCAGGGACTTTCCCAGGCTCTCCCCAGAATTCCTCTAAATACTTTTAAATAATGACTCTAAACAAATTTTAGAGCATCAGAACACATAAAAAGCTGGAATGGAACAATTTTCCAGCTGAAAACAGCTAAGAAGTTCAGCAGGAAAGGTCTGCTGCACTAGTATGGGAGGCCAAAGAAGTCTTAGTTCAAATGATGCCAGCACATTCCTAGCCTGGCCTAAGCTCCAGCAAAGCAAGAGTGGCTCTTGGAGTCTCTGCAGCAGCATCACTGGTAGTTTATAGACTTCAGTTCAACACCAAAGATGACTTGGAAGATTGACAGGAAAGGATAGTCTCACCATGTGAGAAGTCCTTGGGAAGTCATCAGCAATGATAACAGTGGCCATGGCAGATATGATGGCAACAGAGGCAGCAGCTTCTGGAGCAATCAGCCCAGAAATAGTAGGGGCTTCAAACATCTAGTCAGAAAGAGGTCTCTACCAGAACTGAGGAAGATCTTTGTTGCTTTAGCACACTACCACTTATAGCCATAATGGAGAGGGGAACCTCTATACAATTCCAGGGCATAAATGAGTGCTTGTGGACATTCAAACACACTTCTCCTTGGAAGAACTGAAAATTACAGGTTCCTAGAAGGATCTCTGAAAACAGCTGCACAAATCTGCTGAAACTGGGGACTTTGTACCCTCCACTCTGAAAACAAAGCCTTACTTTCACAAAAAGTTAAAAGCCAAATAATCTGATAGGAAGATGAGAAACCTATTGAAAAAAGATTTTGACCATAGAAAGTTACTATGATGATAAGGAATATAAAAACACACACTCAGAAGATAACAAAGTCAAAGCTCCTACATCAAATCTCCAGGAAAAATAAGAATTGGTCTCAGACCATACAAGAATTGAAATGGCATTTTGAAATTCAAGTAAGAAAGATAGAAGAAAAATTGGGAAGAGAAATGAGAGTGATGTAAAAGGAAATATAAATAACTAATGAGGAGAACAATGCCTTAAAAAGCAAAATTGACCAAATGGAAAAGAAGGTAAAAAGTTCACTGAGGAAAATAATTCCTTAAAAATTAGAATTGGGTAAATAGAAGCTAATGACTATGAGAAATCAAGAAACAATCAAACAAGAACATTAAAATAAAAACAAATTTTATAAAACAATGTGAAATATCTCATTAGAAAAACAACTGACCTGGAAACTAGATCCAGGGTAGATAATTTAACATTTTTGGTCTACCTGAAAACCATTATCAAAAAAGATCATAGACATCATCTTTCAAGAATTATCAAGGAAAACTTTTCTGATATTCTAGAATCAGAGTAAAACAGAAATAGAAAGAATCCACTGATCATCTTGTGAAAGAGATACCAAGATGAAAACTCCCAGGAATATTATAGTCAAATTCAAGAACTCTCTTATCAAGAAGAAAATATCACAAGCATCCAGGAAAAAAAAATAAGCAAAACAACAAGAAAAAACACAACAATTCTAGTATAATAGAGCCGGAGTTGGTTTAATACAAGATTTAGGAACTTCTATATTAAAGGATAAGAAGACTTGAAATATGATATTCCAAAGAGGAATGAAGCTGGAATTACAACCAAGAATCACCTACCCAGCAAAATTTAGTATAATCCTTTAGGGAAAAAGTTGGATGTTCAGTGAAGTAGAGGAATTTCAAGCATTCACAATAAAAAATACTAGAGGGGATAGAAATTTGATTTTCAAACATAGGACTCAGGAGGAACAAATGGATGTAATCAGGAAAGGGAAATCCCATATGGGACTCAATAAAATTAATCTGTTTACATTGTTACATTGGAGAGTGATACTTGTACCTCATAAGAACTTTCTCACTATTATGGCAGTAAGAAGGCATAGATAGATAGATAGATAGATAGATAGATAGATATATAGATAGATAGAGTGGGGGGGCACAGGTGTGATTTGAATATGAAGAGAGATATCTAAAAATAAATTAAAGGGGTTGAGAGAGGAATTTGGAGGAAATGTAAAGGGAGAGGTCAAATGATGCAAATTATCTGCAGTAAAAGAGACAAGGAAAAGCTTTTATAGTGGAGGGGAGAAAAGGAGAAGGGAGGGAGAATAAGAAAACTTTACTCTTATCTGAATTGGCTCAAGAAGAAAATAACATACATATCCAATATAGGTATAGAAATCTATCTTATCTTCTAGGAAAGTAGGAGGGGAAGAGGATATGAGAAGGGGGAGGATGATGGAAGAGAGGGCATATTGGGGAAGGAGTTGATCAGAAATAAAACACTTTTGAGGAGGATGAAAGGAAATAGACTAGAATATATGGGGGGGATACAGTTAGCAATAGCAGTTATGAAAAAAATTGAAGTAAGTTTTTCTGAAGATGGCCTTATTTCTCTATATTTTTTAAAATTATAGTTTTTTATTTTCAAAATACATACATATATGATTTTTGACATCATCCCTACAAAAACCTGTGTTCTATTTTTTTCTCTCCCTTCTCCCCACCCTCTCCCTTAGATAGCAAGTAATCCAATATATGTTAAATATGTGCAGTTCCTCTATACATATTTCCACAGATATCATTCTGCACAAGAAAAATCAGATCAAAAAGGAAAAAAAATGAAAAAAAAAGCCAAAACAAAATTCAAACACACAATGGAAAGAGTGAAAATACTATGTTGTGGTTCACATTTAGTTCCCGCTGTCCTCTCTCTGGTTGCTATTGGCTTTCTCATCACAAGACCACTGGAACCTGTCTGAATCACCTCACTGCTGACAAGAGCCTTGTCCATCAGAATTAATCATCATATAATCTAGCTGTTGCCATGTACAATGATCTCCTGGTTTTGCTCATTTTACTTATCATCATGTTCATGTAAGTCTCTCCAGACCTCCCTGAAATCATCCTACTGATCATTTCTTATAGAACAATAATATTCCATAACATTCATATACCATAACTTGTTCAGCTATTCTCCAATTAATGGGCATCCACTCAGTTTCCAGTTTCTTGCACCTACAAAAAGGGCTGCCACAAACATTTTTGCACATGTAGGTCCTCTTACAAGCCCAGTAGAACCACTGCTGAATCAAAGGGTATGCACAGTTTGATAGCCCTTTGAGCATAGTTCCAAATTGCTCTCCAGAGTGTTTGAATCAATTCACAACTCCACCAACAATGGATTAATGTCTCAGTTTTCCCATATCCCCTCCAACATTTGTCATTATCTTTTCCTGTCATTTAGCAAATCGGAGAGGTGTGTAGTGGCACCTCAGAGTTGTCTTAACTTACATTTATTTGATCAATAATGATTTAGAGCACCCTTTCATATAACTATGTTTTCTTTTGCAGCATGGCATATGGAAATACTTTTGACTTTATTGTGATGATATAACAAAGAAACTACTAGTGGAAAAGGGATTGTACTGGAAAAAGAGGAAAGGAGGGGTAAAATGGGATAAATTACATCCCATGAAAAGGCCAAAAAGACCTATTACAATTGAGAGAAAGAAGGAAGGGGAATGAGTATTGTGTGCAACTCAATCTCATCAGATTTGACTAAAAAAGAGAATATCAGACATTTTTAGTTTGACAGAGAAACTTGTCTCACTTTTTAGGGAAATAGGAGGAGAAAGGGGAAAGGAAGGGGGAGATTAATTGAAGGGAGAACAGAAGCAGAAGAGCAAAGGGATAAAAAAGAAAGGAGGGGCTATACAATGGAAGAGCAAATTAAAGGAGATGGTGGTTAGAAGCAATACACTGGGGAGGAGGAAAAGGGGGAAAAGAAAGAGAAAAGTATAACTTGGGGAAAATAAGATGGCAGATGTTCAGTATTAGTTATTTTAATTGTGAATGTGAATGGTATGAGTTTTTTCATAAAATGGAAACAGATAGCAGACTGGATTAAAAGCCCCAAATCCTATAATATGTTGCTTACAAGAAACACATGTAACACAGAATGATACATACAGAACAAAAGTAAAAGGCTAAAGCAGAATCTATTATGTTTCAGCTGAAGTGAAGAAAAAAGAGGGGCTGCAATCCTGATCTCAGATCAAGCAAAAGCAAAAATAGATCTAATTAAAAGAGATAAGGAAAGAAGATACATTTTGCTAAAGGATACCATAGATAATGAAATAATATCAGTAATAAACACAAATACACTATGTATCTAAATTCCTAGAAGAGAAGTTAAAAGAGAAATGCAAAAAGAAAGAGACAGCAAATCCCTACTATTGGGGGATTTCAACCTTGCTCTCTAAGAACTAGATAAATGGACTGCAAAATAAACAAGACAGAAGTTAAGGAGGTAAACAGAATTTTAGAAAAATTTGGTATGATGGACCTTTGGAGAAAATTGAATGGAGACAGAAAGGAATATACATTTTTTCAGTACATGGAACACATTTTCACAGTACATGAAACTTAGACAAAAATTGGCTACTAGGGCATAAAACCTTCAAAATCAAATGTAGAAAGGCAGAAATAGTAAATGCATCTTTTCTACAACTTGATGAAATAAAAATTACATGCAATAAAGGACCAGGGAAAAAATGACCAAAAATTAATTGGAAACTAAATAATTTAATCCTAAAGAATGAGTGGGTGATACAACAAATCATAGGTATAATTGACAATTTCATCCAAAAGAATGACAATAATGAGACAATATGCCAAAATTTATGAGATATAGCCAAAGCAATTCTTAGGTGAAAATTTATATCTCTTGATGCTTATTTGAATAAAATAGAGAAAAAGAAGAAGAAGGTATTGGGCATGAAACTAAAAAAAAACTAGAAAAAGAACAAATTACCCCCCTCAATTAAATACCAGGTTTAAAATTCTGAAAATAAAAGGATAATTAATAAAATCAAAAGTAAGAAAACTATTGACTAATAAACAGAAGTGAATGCTAGTTTTATGAAAAAAAATCAACAAAATATATAAACTTTTAATTAATTTGATTAGAAAATTCAAAGAAGAAAATCAAATTGCTAGTATCAAAATTGAAAAGGGCACCCCCCCCCCCGGAGGAAACTAGAGCAAGAATTAAGAGCCATTTTGCCCAAATCTATGTCAATAAATATGATAATCTCAATGAAATGTATGAATACTTACAAAAATCTAGATTGTCCAGATTAACAGAGAAGGGGGGGGGAAATTACTTAAATAGTCCCATTTAAAAAAAAATAAAATGAACAAACAATTATCATCTCCTCGAGAAAAAATCTCTAGGGCCAGGTGGATTTACAAGTGAATTCCACCAAATATTTAAAGAGGAATTAATTCCCATCCTATGCAAACTATTTGGAAAAACAGGGAAAGAAGGATCCTACCAAATTCCTTCTATGACATAGATATGGTGCTGATACACAAACCAGGTAAGATCAAAACAGAAAGAAAGTTGTAAAAGAATTTTCGTAATGAATATCGATGTGAAAATCTTAAATTTTTTTTTTATTTCTCAAGTTATTACCAGGATAATATACTATGACTAAGTATGATTTATACCAAGAATGCAAAGTTGGTTCAATATTATGAAAACTATTAGCCTGATTGACTATATCAATAACCAAACTTACAGAAATCATATGATTATCTCACTAGATGCAGAATAAACATTTGACAAAATTCAACACTCATTCCTATTAAAAAAAAAAACTAGAGAGCATAGGAATAAATGGAATTTTCCTTAAAAATGATCAATAGTATTTATTTAAAACCATAAGCAAGCATTATATGTAATGGGGATAAACTAGATGCATTCCTAATATCTGGGGTGAAACCACTATCACCATTATTGTTCAACATTGTATTAGAAATGTTACTTTTAGCAATAAGAAAAGAAAAGGAAATTAAAGAAATTAGAGTAGGTAATGAAGAAGCAAAATTATCACTCTTTGAAGATGATATGATGGCACATTTAAAGAATCCTAAAGAATCAATCTAAAATACTCGAAACAATTAACAACTTTAGCAAAGTTGCAGGATACAAAATAAATCCTCATAAATCATCAGCATTTTTATATTACCAACAAAGTCCAGCAGCAAGAGATGCAAAGAGAAATTCCATTTAACATCATTATAGATAGTATAAAATATTGGAAGTCTACCTGCCAAGACAAAGTTAGGAACTACATGAATACAGTTACAAAAAACTTTCCACAGAAATAAAGTCTCACATTTAAACAATTGGAAGAATATAAAGTGCTTGGGGATAGGCTGAGCTAATATAATAGAAATGAAAATTCTACCTAAATTAATCTACTTATTCAATGCCATACCAAACTTCCAAGAAATTACAGAACTAGAAAAAAATAATGACAAAATTCAATTGGAAGGGCAAAAGCTCAAGAATTTCAAGGAAATTAATTAAAAAAATAATTCAAATGAAGGTAGCTTAGGTGTACTAGACCTCAAACTGTATTATAAAACAGTTGTCATCAAAGCCATTTGGTACTGGCTAAGAAATTGATCATTGTAATAGGTTGGGTTCACAAGACACAATAGTCAATGACTATAGTAATCTAGTATTTGATAAACACAAAGACCCTAACTTCTAGGAAAAGAACTCATTATTTGACCAAAATTGTTGGGAAAATTGGAAAATAGTATGGTAGAAACTAGGCATTGACCAATACTTAACACCTTATACCAAGATAAGGTCAAAATAGTTCATGATTTAGACACAAAGTGATTATATAACCAAATTAGAAGAATAAAAGAAAATCTATCTTTCAGGTCTGTGAAGATGGAAGGAATTTATGGCCAAAAAAGAATGAGAGCACATTATGGAAAGCAAAAAGGATAGTTTTGTTTATATTAAGTTAAAGGTTTTTGTACAAACAAAACCATTGCAGGCAAGATTAGAAAGGAAGCAGTAAAATGGGAAAATTTTTTTTTTTTACATCCAAGGGTTCTGATAAAGAGTTCATTTCTAAAATATATAGAGAATTGTTTCAAATTTATAAGTATACTAGCCATTCTTCAATTGAATGGATATGAACAGACAATTTTTAGGTGAAGAAATTAGGTGAAAAAAATTCTAGTCATATGAGAAAATGTTTTCAAACTCTATTGATCAGAGATATGCAAATTAGGACAACTCTGAAGAACCACTACACAACTTTCAGGTTGGCCAAAATGACTGGAAAAGATAATGGTAAATATTGGAGGGGGTGTGGGAAACTGGGACACTAATACATTGTGGATGGAGTTGTGAACTGAAAACAACCATTCAGGAGAGTAATATGTAGCTATGTCCAAAATACTATCAAATTGTACATACCCTTTGATTCAGCAGTGTCTCTACTGGCTCTGTATCCCAAAGAAATCATAGAAAAGGGAAAAATATTACATGTGCAAAACTTTTTGAGCAACCCTTTTTGTAGTGGCAAGAAACTAGAAACCGAGTAGATGCCCAGTAATTGGGAAATGGCTGAGTAAATTATGTTATATTAATGTTATGGAATATTAATGTTCTATAAGAAATGATCAACAGGGTGATTTCAGAAAGGCCTGTAGAGATTTGCATCAACTAATGCTTAGTGAGTAGAATCAAGAGAACATGATACACAGCAACAATAATATTATGCAATGATCAATTCTGATGGACATGGATCTTTTCAACAAGGATTTAAGCCAATTCCAATAGACATGATGAAGAGGGCCATATGCACCTGAAGAGAGGACTGTGGAGACTGAATGTGAATCACAACAGTATTTTAACTGTTTTTGTTGGTGTTTTGCTTCTTTTCTCATTTTTTCCTTTTTATTTGATTTTTCTTTTGCATCATGGTAATTGTTTAAATATGTAGAGATTGCATATATTTAACATATATTAGATTACTTGCTGTCTAGGGGAGGGGGTGCATGGAAGGGAAGGAGAGAAACTTGAAAACAAGGTTTTGAAAATGTGAATGTTAAAAATTATCTTTGCTTATATATTAAAAATAAAGAGTTGTTATAAAAACTTAATTTGCATATATTTGATTCTATATACTCTCAAAAATGGACTAGTAAACAAAATCAAAACTTAGATGAATTTTAAAAGTTAATAAATTTAAAATTTAAATAAAATATGATAGCTGGACAATTTGCACAAGTTTCATGTCCCTCTCTTTTAGTATTTCTGCTTGTCTGGAATAATGGAGAATGATGACATTAGACATGAAAGAAAGTGAAAAATTATAAGTTAATAATGTATATAATGGGAAAAAAAGTTTAGGCAAACAAAGTTGAGAAGGGACTCAGAGATTTAATTGGAACATTTTCTTAATAATAATGAAAGAAGTAGAAAGAGCAAATTAGAGAAAAGTGGGTGGTAATTGTGGCTAATCCAAGTTCTACTATGATATTCTATTCATTTCCTAAATACATCTGTATCTTTATGTTATGTCAGGCAGGACAACCATTTAAATTGGTAAACATGCTCTGATTTGAACTCACCTTACCTACAGGTTTGGTTTCACTGGTGCAAGTGTAGTTTTTGAGACATTTAAATGCCTCCAGAAAGTGCCCAGAAATCATTCCTGTTCATATCCCAATAATCTTGTTCTATCTGGTAGAAGTTTTTATTTTGTGAATATTGAATTATTGAACAGAAATAAGTAAAAGCAAACAAACATTAAGCCAAAAGTTTTTTTTTCCCTTAATTTTTCTTTATTGTACTCTGTGTTTCAATGTTAAAACATTAGTATTATTTTGCTTCATACAAAAGGGGCCAATTCAGGGTTTTATTGATTTAGAAATACCATGTTATATCAAATCTTAAATTCTCCATTTTGAATGACTGGCAGCAGGCCTTTGCTGTAGCACTTGTATTTAATAACATTATTTCTTTCCTGGGAAGTCAATAAAAATAGTGGGTCCTGTTTTATTGCAGGACAGCAATTACAGGCTAGAAAAGGTTTTCTAAGTCAGGGTATGTTTATTTTCCTTTCTTCTTCCTTTCATCGAGATCCAGCAAAGATAACATGCTTTTCTTTCCACTCTTCAAAAACACATATCAGAGAAATAAAATAACCATGAAGTATTTTCTTTTTAAGAGGATATAGGAATTCCCTTGTTCATTGTAATACAGCTTTATTGTAACTTTTGTTTAAGCTTATGGATTTATTTCAAGTTTCTAAATGAGTGTTCAGTTCTATTGCTTCATTTCTTGTAAGGATCTGAACCACATCCCACTTGCTATGAGAAATACATTTTCTTACCAATCTATTTTAAGAGGTTTAATCCAAATATCTGAAGGAAAAAAAAAGTAACATATGGAACAGGATATTCATTCACTGAAAAGACATTTCATTTGAAAGATTGTTCTTTGATCTCTAGCTGTAGGTCACCTGATATCCTGATATGTTCAAAGTATACATTTTGTTTGTTTCTTTAAAATGGAAATTAGATCGAGTTGCCAAAGGAAACATTTTTAACAGGCCCTCAATTGTTAGATAAACAATGGATCTATGAGGTCATTAATGATTATTCCTTTCAATGATACGGATGAAACCCCATTTCCTCCTACTTATACAGTATACTTCTAGACTCTCTTCCCTTAAGTTTGCCTAGGATAGATGTAGGGAAGGGGAAAAGGGAAACATTTCTTTAACTTCTCTTAACATTTCAAAGGTGTCATGAAAGTTCTAAGTGGCCTGCTTTTTGACCTATTTCTTCATATAGTTCTTTGATGCTTCACATTTAGTCATAGAAGTAATCATTTTAATATTCCCATTCATTTAATATTTACGCAAACTAAAGTGTCCTATGTACACTACTGTAGTCAAAGCATCCAAGAAAAATTAGAGACATGATGCTGTATACAATCATTGATGTGTATTATAGAGGCTTAGTCAATTTGTTTCCAACTTGCAATGAGATGAAGGTTTCATGATGTCACCTTCTACTTTATCTCTCATCCAACTATATTTACTGTTTTCTGCCCCTGGTGCTGCCTACCAAGATTACTTAGCTGGTTGTAAAGAAAGTCTTTTTTTATAATAGCTATTTTGACTTGGAATTAATTTTAAGCAAAAACATCAAAATGGATTTCCTTCTTAAAATCCAACCTGTTCATGCTTGGAGTTATTTCACAATGTTTATAATTTTGTCCCCATGAATGAAATCCTCTTCCTTGGTTCTTTAAGAAATTGCTTGTATCAATTACTTTATTAATTATCAATTGATAAATGGTCATGGGTTGTGAATAGGCAGTTTTATAGTCAAAAAATCAAAACAATTTATAGTAATATGAAATAAATGTTTTAAGTCATTATTAATTGGAGAAATTCAAATTAAAGCAACCTTGAGATATGATTATATATCTATCAGATTGGCTAAAATGATTGAAGGCAAAACAATAAATGTTGGAGAGGCATGTAGAAAAACTGGATACTAATTCAATGTTGGTAGAACAATGAACTCATCCAACCATTTTGGAAAACAATCTGGAATTATACTCAAAGAATTATTAAACTGCCTATACCCAACAGTGCTATTATTAAGTCATTTCCAAAGATGATTGAAAAAAAAGGAACCCAAATATTCTAAAATATTTATAGCAATTCTCTTTGTGGTGGTAAAGAACTGGAAATTTTAGGGATGCCTATCAATTGGGGAGTGGCTGAAAATTTTGTGGTATATGATCATGATGGATTATTATTATATTGCATTTCATCCACTATAGAAGTGATGAGCTCATTAATTTTAGAATAACATGGACAGACTTGCCTGAAATGATGAAGAACAAAATGAGTAGAACTAAGAGATTATTGTGTACAAGAGAAATATTGTTTTAATAAGAAATTTTAATAATTAAACCATTTTTATTATTATAAATACCCAAATTAGGTACAATGATCCCATTAAGGAAGGTATTGTCTACTTCAGGGAAAGGAATAATAAATAGAATTATATATAGGATGATTTTACATATATATGTTTGTTGGTGGGTGGATGTGGGAGGGTGGGTATGAATGTATGGATTTGTGTCTAATAATAGTCATCTCTAGAGCAGGAAGAAGGGAACAAAAAAGGGGAAAAAAATTTATGATAATTTTTATGTATTTAAAAAGAAAACAAATTGTACACAATAGATTTGCAGTTTTATGTGTAATCATGTGGCTTTTTAAAAATTTTACTGCATATCAAATTGTGCATACCCTTTGGCCCAGCAATGTTTCTATTGGGCTTATATCCCAAAGAGATCTTAGAGGAGGGAAAGGGACCCACATGTGTAAGAATGTTTGTGGCAGCCCTTTTTGGAGTGGCTAGAAACTGGAAACTGAATGGATGCCCATCAATTGGAGAGTGGCTGAATAAATTATGGTATATGAATGTTATGGAATATTATTGTTTTGTAAGAAACGACCAGCAGGATGATTTCAGAGAGGCCTGGAGAGACTTGCATGAACTGATGCTGAGTGAAACAAGTAGAACCAGGAGATCAATATACACAGCAACAACAATATTATATGACGATCAATTCTGATGGACATGGCTCTCTTCAACAATGAAATGTCTCAAACCAGTTCCACTTGTTCAGTGAAGAAAGCCATATACACCCAGAGAGAGGGATATGAAATGTGGATCACAACATAACATTTTCATGGTCTCTATTGATGTTTGCTTGCATTGGGTTTCCTTTCTCAGATATTTTTTGTTCATGTAGATACAATTGTTCTAGCACAGCAAGATAAGTATGGAAACATGTATACATATATTCGACTTGTCAAATACTTTAATATAATTAACATGTAGTGGACTTCCTGCCATCTAGGGGAGGGGAGGGGAATGAGGGGGAAATTTGTAACGGAAAGCTTTGTAATGGTCAATGTTGAAGAACTACCCATATATATGTTATGCAAATAAAAAGCTTTAATAAAAATATTACTGTATTAAGGAAATGCTTTATTTCATAGATTGAAAATAAAATACATCTTTTGAAAGCAATAACTTGTATCTCTTTATCCCCTCTTTTACTTCATGAAGTATCCTGCTCTATGATCTATCTTGCTGTAAAGCTCTTCTTGCTTACCTGATTAAGTTACCAACCATTCCTTATTTTCTTAAGAGACTTGAGTAGTTTCCCATTACACTATGAATTAAGAATAAACTTCCCTATCTTCTCATATTTTGTATAGTAATAATCAATCAGATCTCTTCAGATTAATTGTCTCCCTGAAGTCTATTCATCCAATATTCCTGATGCTAATTTGCCAATATTCACATTGTTTCAATAGATTATTAGGAAACTTATTAATTCTCCAACTAAATGTGTGATCTTATCATTGTACACCTCATATCCAACAATGTAAATCTACTTTAGGAATTTTTAGTCTTTTTTTTTAGAAGAGAAATAAATTTGTTATTTACTATTGACTACAATATAAGTTCTATTTATATTGCTTAAAATAAGTAAAATTCGTCCTAGATAAAAGTCCATCAATGAGTGTCATCAGTTTGTTTGGTCAAAATGTGTTTTGTAAATTAGTGGGAAACAATCTCATTTAGTTGTTCAGGAAGGAAAACAAGAAAAAGGAAAATGAAGTAGATATAATTATAGAAAACCAGGGATAGAGGGAAAGGAAGAAGAAAGAAGGGAAGGGAGAGAGAGAGAGAGAAAGAGAGAGTGACAGAGAGACAGAGAGAGAGACAGAGACAGAGAGACAGAGACAGAGACAGAGACAAAGATGGAGGTGGGAAGGGAGAGGAGGGGAGAGAGGGGGAGAAGAGAGAGGAAGATGATGATATAGCCTAATGCTTCACATCCCAAGGGAAGGGGGAAAGTTTCTGCATCTTTAGGATATGGCTACCTATCCAGCAATCTCTACAGCATATAAATCTGGAAGATTCATTAGTAGTTGGTGATTAGGAAGTAAGCAACCCTCTTCCCCTATTCTACCACTTCCAAAGACTTTCAAAGAGCCTCCTGGTGGACATGTATTCTCTGGTACAAAGCACACAAGATAACAATTGTGATATTCTTCCTTAAAACTACCTCTAAAATTTTCAAACAAAGCATATAACCGAGAAACTTGTAATTGCTGTATTAGTTTGAGATCTTGAGATTATATCTTTTCAAGTAAAATAATAATTTAGTTATTATCTGAAACATGTATAAGGACTAGACCTAATATTTTATTAGTATGAGAATTTCTAAGTGAGTTACCTCTCTCTACCAATGCAAGCCAACATATTTTCAATAATTTGTAGTCTTCTTGACTTTCCTAGAACATTGAGAGGTCAAAGGATTTTCCCAGGGTCATATGATCAATTTGTCAGAGAAAGCACTTGAAATCAGGTTCTTCTGTTTCAAAAATACACACATATACTCAATGAGCTGTCTGAGTTCTTTATTGTCTACCCAGTCTCAAAAAAGGAAGCTCCATGTATATTGGTTGTATAACTCATGATGAATTTGGCTGCAATTCATGGGCAAGAGTTCCATGAGATAGGGATTTATATTAATCTGCACTGTTGAAAGAAGTACCTTCATAAATAAAGTCAAAAAGGCAAGTGGTTTGTTATTCTGGGAAGTTAGGGATGATAGTGATTGTGAATATTCCATTATTTTCTTATTGTCACTCAGAACTTTTTAATTTTTATTTTATAGTAGGCATTTGGTAGGTACTTATTAACTGATTAATTTAGCAAAGGATAATTATTTACACTTGAAAATTGCCTCCCTTTCTTTGGTTTATATATTTTTGGAGGAGGAAGAGAAAAAACCCTAAAGGCAACATGAATTAATATTTAATAAATCAGAATTTTACCTCACTGGAGCTCTTAGTTACTTCAATGTGCCAGAAGCAAAGATTTTATGGTAATAAAAAATAAATACGTGTTAGAATGTTCTAATGCACAGTTGTAAAACATTCTGGCAAGAAGTTGGTATATTTACATTTTTCAAATTGACCTATTGATAGAAGTATCCTGGGGAAAAAGAAAGATAAATATCTGATGTCTGTTCAGTACAATGAATTCTAACCAAGTTTGAGCAACATTGAGGGTTCTGATAAAGTTTTTGATGTCCAATTTTGCACAAGAGCTTTCACCTTATGTCTTTATCCAGAACTTTTAGATGAAGGTAGAAAATTAGATTTCATTTAGGCAATTCTTGAGGACAAATTTCAGTATGATGACTTTGGGGAGTAGTGATTTTGTTTTTGTTGCCAAGGGAGAGTTTTAGAGCTCCTGAAAGTATGAATGTTAACAAAATCAAGAGTTCAGCAAAGAATATGCAGCTGCTATCCATTTAGCTACTTTATTAAGTTACAGATACTTATGAAGCTCTGTCAGTGCTATCTGATTTGTGCCCTTGTACTCTCCTTAGTGAAGACTACTGATGAAGCAAATTATCTTGAAGAATCAGGAAATTTAGTTGAGTAGAATTTGAACTAAGTTCTCTGGTTATGGAAACAATGTTTCCCACTGTGGTCTTTCATTTTAAAAGGATTTCCAATTGATTTCCACATATATTCTTCTGTATTGTTACAGACATTTTACTTTTTTTTCTAGTACTTAAATCCTAAATTGCGTTTTTTGGGAAAATTTATTTATATGAGTCAAATGCTCTTACAAAGGGATTGTAACAACTCAGAGACTTTCATAGTCAAGGCTACACAATGGATAAATGATCAAATAGGGGGTCAGTGATCTTCAATGCCTTTAATATCCTCCTTTTAACCCTTCCTTTCTGCTCATTCTTGCCTTTTTCCTTTATCAGTCTCTAATGTCTTCGTATTACTTCCCAACTACTGAGAGTTCTTCACTAAGACTTTTCTCATAATCCTATCTTTCCTGGAGTTATTTTTGAGGAAAATAACTATTTAAAAAACAAAACATAGCTATTTCAGTTGTAAGTTATACCAAAGCTTATAGCAACATATCAAATCTTTATAGATAATAACTTTCATCCTCAGACATCTCCTGGTACTTATTCTATAACTCTTTAATGCACCTAAAGTAATTTTGTTTTTATTTAGTTATTAATACACAAGCGTCCTGGTGAAGAACTTTCTCTGCCAAAATAGATATACACTTTCTCTGTACCTAATAGTCTTATATACTTGGGACACTGAGAGTTTAAATGACCTATATGTAGCAAAGTCAGAACTTGAATGCAGAAGTCCCTGAATTTGAATCCAGTTCTCGATCCACTGTGCCACATTGCTTATATTTATGCAATATTATGTACTATATCTTTCTACTTGACTACAAGTTTCTTGAGGGTATGGACTTTATTTAAAATTTATATGTCTTGTGCCTACCAGAATGTTCTGCATAAGTGAGGGATTAATTAGTATTTGTTATGTAAGCATGTAGCATATTATTGCAACAGTTTTCCTGTTTTGACAATAAATAATTTTTTTATTGTTGTTCAGTTATGCAGTTGCATCTTTCTGACCCCATGCTTTTTGGTCATGGGGTTTTCTTGGCAAAGATGCTAGTGTGGCTTGCCATTTATTTCTCCAGTGTGTCCCTATTTTTTAGATGAGAAACTGAGGCAGATAGGATTAAGTGATTTGCCAAGAATCACATAGCTAATAAATGTCTGAAGCCAGATTTGGATTTAGATTTTCCTGATTCTGGATTGGGTGCCCTATCCACTGATGCTCCTATAATAAATCATAAAATAATGTTATTGTATATTATTTTAATTTGTTCCTTTGATGAGGGAATTATTGTTTGAAAAGGATGATGTCCACAAAATATCCTAGTAATATGTGATTATGGTGTTAAATGAAACTGAAAACCTCAATAGATCTGTAATTTCACTGATGTGTATTTCCCCCGCAACAAAAATTGAACCCCTTCATGATAAATATATTGATAAAAAGAAAAAAATGATAATTTAAATTATTTCAAGGTTCAATTAATATGGGTGACAAAAATGTAAATTCATCATTTCCCAAAAAGATGTTCATCTGATGAGAATTTGCATTTCAAATATTTCAAATGTCTGAAGAGAACTATCTGGTGTTTGTGGCATTTAAAATATGTCACTCATTATAAACTCAATGTACTTATAATGCCAAGACCAGAGCTTTGAAGATCAGATTAATGAATCTCTAATTTTTTTTTATAAAAAGAAGAAAATATATAGAGAAACAGCATAGCTTTTAGAGCAAATATTTTAGTGGTCATATATTTCTGAAGCTTCTGAAATATGCCTTAAGTAAAACCAGGGAGTAGCTAGGAGCTAAGAGAATTAATTTCAACATCTGTTAGCATAATATATATTATGAGTGCTTAATAAAAATTAATATTTACTTCAGATGTGCTTGACCTAATTCTGACTGGTTTAAAAGACAAAGAAATAGAGAGTAGAGTTACTTTTGTTTAGATTTTTTTGAGATACAAGAAAATTTTAACTGCCATATTTCAGTTAAGGTCCTTCTCCCCATCAGCCTGTCACAATGAATTTATAATTTAATATTTATTTGAATTATTAAACATTTCAGCACTCTTTACAATTTCTCTTTAGAGAAGAACATGGGCATGAACAAGCATTCTATGTGGTGAATGGCTGTTAACTGCCTCATTGTACAAACAAATAGCAGGCAATATAGAATAGTGGACAGAATATTACTTTTGAAATTAGAAAACCACACATGTGGCAATGTGAGAACTTGAATGCAGTACTTTCTGTATCTGAGTTCAGTTCTCTATCTACTATAACATATTGCTTAGAATATTTATGTGACACTGAATATTATAATTATGTATTTGTGTCATATCTTTCTATTTGACTATACATTTTTTTGAGAATATGAACTTTTTATTTAAACTTTGTATGTTTCTGTCAACTTGGTCAAGGTCATACATAATCCAGCAAATGACCATTTATTTTTTTAATTAAACTTTTTTATTTTCAAAACATACGCATAGTTTTCAACACTCATCCTTGCAAAACCTTATGTCCTAGATTTTTCCCTCCTTCTCTCCCAACCCTCTCCCCTAGATGGCAGATAAGCAAATATATGTTAAACCTGTACAATTCTTCCATACATATTTCCACAATTATCATGCTGATCAAGAAAAATCAGATCAAAAAGGAAAAAAAATAGAAAGAAAACAAAATGCAAGTAAACATAACAAAAAAGTGAAAATTCTATGTTGTAATCCACATTCAGTCCCCACAGATCTTTCTTTGTATGCAGATGGTTCTCTTCATCACAAGACCGTTGGAACTGGCCTGAATCACCTCACTGTTGAAAAGTCACATCCATCAGAATTGATCATTGTATGATCTTGCTGTTGCTGTGTACAATGTTATCCTGGTTCTACTCACTTCACTTAGCATCAGTTCATGTAAGTTCTCCAGGCCTCTCTGAAATTATCCCACTGATTGTTTCTTATAGAACAATAATATTCCATAAAATTCATATACTGTAGCTTATTCAGCCACTCTCCAATTGATGGGCTTCCATTCAGTTTCCAGTTACTTGCCACTACAAAAAGGGCAGCTACAAAAAATTTTGCACATGTGGGTCCTTTTTGCTTTTTTATGATCTTTTTGGAATACATGCCTAGTAAAGACACTGCTGGATCAAGGGGTTGATAGCCCTTTGGATATAGCTCCATATTGCTCTCCAGAATGGTTAGAACAATTCACAACTCCACCAACAATGGATTAGTGTCTCATTTTTCCCAAATCCCTCCAAAATTCATTATTATCTTTTCCTGTCATCTTAGCCAATTTGAAAGGTGTATTGGTATCTCAGAGTTGTCCTAATTTGTTTTTTTTTTCTGATCAACAGTGATTGAGAATATTTTCTTATGATTTAAAATGGTTTTAATTTCTTCATCTGAAAATTGTCTCCTTTGACCATTTATCAATTGGAAGATGGCTTGTATTCTTGTAAATTTAAGTCAGTTTTCTATATATTTTAGGAATGAGGCCTTTATCAGAATCCTGAGATGTAAATTTTTTTTCTATTGCTTCCCTTCTAATCTTGTCTGCATTGATTTTGTTTGCACAAAAACTTTAAATTAATATAATCAAAATTATTTATTTTGCACTCCATAATGTATTCCAGTTCTTCTTTGGCCACAAATTCCTTTCATTTCCATAGATCTGAGAGGCAGATTACTTTTAATTCTTATAATTTTACTTATAGTATCACTCTTTATGTCTAAATCATGACCCCATTTTGAACTTATTTTGATATAGAGTGTTAGGTGTTAGTCAATGACTAGTTTCTGCCATATTAATTTCCAATTTTCCCAGCAATTTTGGTCAAATAGTGAGTTCTTATCCTAGAAGCTGGGGTCTTTGGGTTTATCAAACATATTATTATTATTATTATTATTATTATTATTATTATTAAAATCATTGACTTTTGTATCTTTTGAACCTGACCTTTTCCACTGATTGACTACTCTAATTCTTAGCCAGTGCCAAATAATTTTGATGACTGCTACTTTATAATATAGTTTTAAATCTGGTAAAGGTAGGCCATCTTCAATTGCATTTTTTTTTCATTATTTCTTTTGAAATTCTTGATCTTTTTCTTCTTTCAGATGAACTTTGTTGTTATTTTTCTAGCATTGTAAAAACAATTTATTGGGAGGTTGATTGTTTGGAATTGGATAGATTAATTTATGTAGAATTGTCATTTTTATTATATTAACTTAGCCTGCTCATGAGCACTTGATATGCTTCCAATTAATTAGATCTGACTTTATTTGTATGGAAAGTGTTTTCTAATTATATTCATAGAGTTCCTGACTTTCTCTTGGCAGGTAGACTCCCAAATATTTTATATTATCTATAGTAATTTAAAGTGGAATTTCTCTTGTTCCTGGTATCATATAGAAATGCTGATGACTTGTGTGAATTTATTTTATTTCTTGCAATTTTGCAAACTGTAAATTGTTTCTAGTAGTTTTTTTTTAAAATTGATTCTCTAAGACTCTCTAAGTACACCATCATATCATCTGCCAAGAGTGACAATTTGGATACCTCATTACTTACTCTAATTTCCTTAATTTTTTTTCTTCTCTTATTGCTAAAATTAACATTTCTAATACAATATTGAATAGTAATGGTGATAGTGAGCAATTTTGTTTCACCCCTGATATTAATGGGAATGGTTCTAGTTTAGCCCCATTATATATGTTGCTGCTGATACTTTTAAATAGCTGCTACTGATTATTTTAAGAAAAATCCTCAAATGACCATTTCTGACAAGTCAGTCACTGAATCATTCCCAGGCTCAGTTATCCCATATTTAAAATGAGGGGATTGGATTAGATGGCCTTTGAGATCCCTTAATCCTCAAAAACTATAATTCTATCATCTCATAGACATTTAAATATTTTAAAAATTTATTATTTAAAGCTTTGATGGTAGGGTCACAAATTTAGAGGCTTTGAAACCGAAATGAATCTTTGTTATCATCTAGAACAACCATTTCATTTCTGGGAGGAAGAATAGTGACCCACAACCATTAAGCAATTTCCCAAAACTGACATAAGGCTACATCATAATGTTTCATAAGAAAGTAGCTCCTTTGCTTTGACTTTGTTAAGCTCATCTAAATCTTACTCATCCTTCAGCTGCTACATTATCCACTTCAAACAATTTTACTCTCTTTCCTTGTTTACCATTGATGGCATACCTAATATTAACATTATATCTTCCTAGGCTAATACAATTAGAGCTGGAAGAGACATATGAGATTCCCTAGTCCAACTCCTTTATTTTACTAGAAAGGGAGGGAGATTCAAGAGATTAATTAACTTGCTACAAAAGCTAATGATTTTTTTGAGATATCAGGGGATATCTCAATACAAACCTAGCACTATTTCTTCTTTACCATTTTGGTATTCAGGTATATTTAATTTGGCAGTGTCACAGACTGTCTTATGTTATTTTCTATTTGGAGCAAATTGTCCTCTCCACAAATTGTAATGTCCTTGAGAGACTGGACTTAGCACTTAGAGAGGTATTCAAATGCTTGTTGCACTAAATTGAAAGAAGTCTAAAGTTTATTTCTCAAGGATTTCCTCAAATGAACTAAAAGCATTTTGTTTAACAAATCATATCATTACTGTTATTAGTAGTTATTTCTACTAATTATTTCTAAAACAGTATAACCCTCCAACCTGCTTTTCAATCTGTATTGTGGAGAAAAATGCAGGAAAGAGAACCCTGCATTATTTTCAAGCCAATTATGTGGGTTGGGGGAATTTATTGGTTCTTAAATTCTCCTTGCTCTTCTAGTGTTTCATTGGTCATTAGCACTTTAATCATTGAGTTTATAAGGGAAGGGAAAAAGAAATAAAACTCAATCAGATAATTTTCTTCTTTTGTTAGTAGACTCTTGAAAAAAATTGGTGATTGAAGATGTTGGCTAAAATGAGAATTGGGCTTTTTCTATTTCAATTTTCCTTGCTCTTCTTATCTGCCCATTACTACAGATAATTAGAGTTGGTTATCCTTCAGGAAGATGAGTTGTCCTTTGATTCTTTGTGATTGGAAGAGAGTAGTTATATTTATCAGGAAAATATATATTGTGAAGGGCAGATGAATTCAAGTTGAATCTACTGCTATGCTGTCTGAAGTGTTCTTATACTATGATTGAAGCATAGCAAGATAGAAAAGTACACAAATGATTTTCCCTTTAAAGCTTTGTTTATTGACAGTATGGTATAATAGAGGAAGTAGTGGAATGAAGAAGGGTTAGTGTCCAATATTATTTTATATTATTATATATGTGTCCCCACAAAATTCAATTAAATTCTTTGAAACTCACTTTTTTATATATGAGAGAGAAGAAAAGAACCTATATAGCATGATTATTGTGAATATCAAGTAAGATGATACATATAAAGGGCTTTGAAAATTTTAGAGTGTTATATTGCTTGTTTAGGCATGTTCAACTCTTTGTGACCCAATGACTGTAGCATGTTAGTGCTATTCTTGGAGTTTTCTTGGCTAAGATATTGCAGTGGTTTGCCATTTTCTTTTCCTGTGAATTAAGGCAAACAGAGGTTAAGTGATTGTTCAGGGTTACATAGCTAGTAAGGGTCTGAGACTAAATTTCAGCTGAAGTCTTCCTGATGCTAAGTCCAAAACTCTATCCATTGAACCACACAGTTGCCTATGTTTATTATGGTTCTGATTATAATAAATATATCTTTTGATATTTTTGCTTAAGTTTAGAGAATACAAGTCATTATTGCATTATTTTTTCATATTTAAACCTCTATAGACTTGATCAGGAGATAAAATCATGAATCCTTATAACATCAAAAGCATGAGGATATAAGCTAACTTACAGTATCATCATGAGAATTCCAGTAGTAGCAATGATGGCAATGATTTACAGCTCATCCTGATCATATATGGTTTTGATTTCTTCCTCTAGGAGTTTTTATTTTGGAAGTTTTTTTTTCTTCCATGAAGCTTAGAAATTAAGATCATTATGATTATGATGAAAATATCATAGTATAATCAGTGATTGAATGCAGAGAATACAATTTGTCCACACACACACACATACATACATGCACAAACATAAAGAAAGAGAGAGACAGAGACAAAGCAACAGCAAGACAGAGCCAGAGCCAGGCAGGCAGGCAGGCAAAGAGACAAAGAGACAGACAGATAGAAGGAGACAAAGGGAAAAAGAGAGAAACATGCACAGAGAGACAGAGAGAGAGAGAGACAGAGAGAGTTAAGCAGAAGGATATTGTGGTCTAAACTATTCAATGTAATTTTAGCATTCATCAAACAATTCTTATGTGCTAAATTTTGGAAATATAAAGATAAAAATAGAGCAGTTCTTTCTCTCAAGTAGCTTATATTCTAATATGAAGAGAGAACATAATGACAAATCAGTAAACGCAAAGTATATACAAAGATAAAGTATTTCTCCCTTGTTTCACTTATTTATGAGCATAGCTTAGGTTTTGTTTCTAGAACTGGCAATATTTTTATTATGAAAAATTATTTTATGCTTTGAAATTTAGAAGCATTTGTTTTCCAGACTTACAAACCATAGGTAGTCCAATGTCTTCATCTCTAAACCAGCTAGTCCAGCTCTGATCTGATTTGAGTGTAAAGTGATAAACCATTTTATCAACTACTGGCAATTTGGCGAAATAACATCTGCTGCAACTCAAAGAGAAATTGCTAAAGTGAAATGAATACTTGTTCTTCTCTTCCAAGTTACTAATTTCATTAAGAAAATTAGATTTATCCAAGGTATAATTAACACAAAATAGTAATTCAGAGACTTGTCATTAAAAATTAAGCATATAGGAAAACAACA
The DNA here is from genome assembly GCA_023553655.1 of Myrmecobius fasciatus. Lineage (NCBI taxonomy): Eukaryota > Metazoa > Chordata > Mammalia > Dasyuromorphia > Myrmecobiidae > Myrmecobius > Myrmecobius fasciatus. The sequence continues at coordinate 77,227 of JAJPUD010007631.1, read as the reverse complement.
GGAAACAAACATTGCTTACCCATCCCTTGACTAAGTGCATAGGAAGGAGACAACTACAAAGAAATAACAACCTGGCATGCTAAGAGGATTAGAAGATACAATATTATGAAATACTTTATTCTCAAAGAATAAATAAATGTTACTGAATATTTCTCTCTAATTTTCAAAGAGAATTACTTCTATTTTTATACTGTGTTACATTTGGGTAATCATATTTTTCTTCAATGTGATGATCAATAAAAAAATGCTACAATGGCATAGACACAATGCTAAGAAACCTAGAATAATCCCTTTAGCATATGGAGTGGATTCCTTTGAAAGATTTATAGGAAGACATTGACAAGAGATATGTAGAATGAGTGGCAATTGTTGGGTTGTAATTTGTAACCCTGGAGGAAATAACCATAATAATATCATAGACATTAAAATACTAAATTATATGCTTTTTAAGTACTTTATAATTAATTTGGAGAGTCTCTAAAGAATCAGTCTCCAATTTTATTCTTATTGTACATGAAATTATTTTTGCATATATGTCCCCACCCCATTTTATGTACAATTAGGGAAATGGATTGGGATTGGACCTGTCATTTTATTAATATATGGAACTTTTAGGTGTGGTAATTCCCCCTACCAGTAAACTTAATTAAAAAATGATTGGCAACATTGAAGAAATGTTTCAATTGCATAAAGGATAAAGTTGAGGAATAAGTTAAAGAGAAAGTTGAATGAGAAAAATATGTAATAAAGGTGAGGTGTTATTAAAGGTTAAACTTTATCCAAGGTTAGACAGTTGGTTAGCAGCTGCCTAGATTCTACATCTTATTATTTAAAATACAAGTTGATGTTTAACAATGTGACAGTCATTTTCTCCTACTCAAATTTCCATGAACCTTTTTATTTAATTTTCATCTACTCCCATCCCTCTGGAATTTGCAAAAGGTTTCATTCATTCACTTCACCAAACTTGTTTTTTCTCTTCTTTCTGAATTTGGTACATATAGCAATGGTTAATGTTTTTCCTTCTTCATGGCCTTGTTTAGAATTCTCTATTACTGACCGTGTTTCTTTGATAGTTACTTACATTTTCAGCTCAAACCCATGCTTTATTTACAGAATATAAGAAACAAAATCACTGTTTTCAAAACTAAATAGCTTCATTTCAGAAATGAAAAGTGAGGATGAAGGATGTCCCTAATTCAACTTTTTTCAGGTTGCCTTTGGAGTTATCTCTATAAAGGTAACCTGGAATCTTCCAAGACTTTATTGGCTAATTTGGATCCCAGGAGTGGTTTCATTATATGAGTTTTATTTTTAGAATTTTCCAAAAGGAGCTTTACCAAGTTACCTACAATCACACATGAATATATCTCTAAACATACATATGTGTCCCTACTTAAAATGCAGCTTAAAAAAGAGAGAACAAATAATCAGCAGCTTTTGTTGCAGTGAAGCAATATCCTTGACCTAATGTTTCACAAAGATATTCATGGGTAGAAAAACATGTTGTCCTAGCTTTGTTATAGTCAACTCTAGACACAACCAACCTAACTTTAAATGCAGAATAATGCCATTCATTAATTTTATATATTAAAGTATTTTTTAAAAAGCAACCACATCTTTTATTTTTCTGCTTCTTTTTAAGTCCAATATTATTATATAAGAATCCCCAGCCTTTTTTTAAAAAGTCATTACATTTTACTGTAATTTGCTTAATCTCTACTGAATTCCAATGACAGCATAGTACAATGGAAAAAACACTAGCTGTGGAGTCAGATGACCTTGATTCAAATCTTGTCTCTAAAGATAACTACCTGTGTGATCTTGGGAAAAATCACTTAACCCGTCTGAGCCTGAGTTTCTCATCTGTCAAATGAGGTCAGACTAAATAGCTTCTGAGCTGCCTTTTAACAATTAATATAATCTATTCTGATCTTATTGTGGCACAGAGATGACCTTGGTTTCTGTTTGCATATGTTGGTACAGGACAAATTCTGATAGGCTTAACCAAGATAAACCAGCTTCATGTTTATCCTAGTCGATGAACCCTGTGTTTGTTATCTGAAAACTGGTTTTACTGAGTTTGGAAAAGTTCCTAACTAGAGGGTTCACTAATAGGTAATGATGATAAGGAGGAAAAGGAGAAGGAAAAGGAAGATGGAATATGAGGATGATTAAAGTAATTCTTAAACACCATCAACAATGAATAGAGATGCAACTTATATTGATGGAGGGCCATGCACACTAATGAAATCAAGCAATCTAGAAATATTGAAACATTTTTTAACATTAAAAAGATGTCCTTCTTTCAAAATGTTCCATCTGGTTCTGAAAAATTAAGTGAATTACAGTACATTCAGTTCTGGATTTTTTGAAAAACTTTGTAACATACTCTGAGATGATTGGATATCTCCTGGGTTGCTTCAAAGGGTAAAGACTGTTTTTTCCCAAATTACCCTAGAGCCCAGTGACTCAAAAGTACCTTTGCCCAACAGCTCCCATTTCTATGATATTTGTCTATTTAGTAATTGAGGTTTGTCTCTGGCATCCTGTATGCTTCCTTCTTCTCAACTATAGTCTTTCTCATGCCTTTCACATCTCCAATGCACCTCACCCCCCAAATCCCTTTTTTCCATCAAGGACCTAATGCCCTCTTGTTCCTAAGCCTGTTTTATCCTCACCCCCAAACAGGAAAGTATAAAATTTCAGTCACTTAAACTTACTTATTATGGATTTTATTGTTAGCTTTCCAAGGCATTTGAATTTTAAATCTTTATCTCTCTACTTAAAGAAACAAATCTGGCTTCTATTATTGACATTTTAGGCATTAGTGAATTTTTTGAATAAGAAAAGAGCTTTGGAGCTAAGTTCCATCTTAGAGCTGTCATTAAAAAAATCTACTACTTATCGGTGTGCTGTTGAACTAGTCATGAAACTTGTCTGTGCCTCAACATCCTAATCTATAGAAAAGAAAAGCATGTGTGTGTGATGCTGTGGGGAGAGGAGGTTGAACCAAAACCTTAAGGTTCTTAAAAAATCCTGATAGATTGATTTCTTGAAAAAATCTGGAATCATACCAGCCTTAAATAGAATCCTTATGTAGTTGGGAATCAAGAGTAGGAGAGGTAGTAACCTAAAGATTAATTTTATAATTTCCAAGACAGGAATCATAGTATAATACAGAAATCACTAGATTTCAAAACAAATGAATCCTAGATTTAGAGTTTGAATCCAAGTTCTGACAGTCTTTCCCTATGTGATCTTGAATACTGGGCCTCAGCAGTTTTCTTATCTATATAAAGAGGAAATTGGATGATATGTCTTTTAAAACCTATTTTAGTTCCAAATTCCATGATTTTTCTAGTTGTCCCACCAAGGAGAAGAAAGGGCTTTACATGCCTGTAGCTGTTCTAAGACTGTTCTCAGTAGTTAGTGCTTCTCACTCTATTATGGATAACTTTTTCATTATTTCAAATATCTGATGGTCAGCTAGGTGGCACTGTGAATAGAGTGTTGAGCCTAAAGTGAGAAAAACTTACCTTCTAGAGTTCAAATCTGGCCTCAGACACTTAATATTTATGTAACCTTGGACAAGTTACTTACCCTATTTGCCTCAGTTTCCTCATCTGTAAAGTGAGTTGGAGAAGGAAATACAAATCACTAAGGAAAACCTCAAAAGGAATCATGAAGAGTTAAACACAACTGAAATGACTAAACAACAACAGCAGTAAACTTTCTGTCCTCTTCTAGAACACTTCTTGACTTAATGGAAACTTGGATTCTTCCCTTGAGAAATAATATTCTCTTAATGGAAAAAAATGCAAATGAAGGTGACCTAGCTATACCAGATTCTAAAACTATATTATAAAGCAGGAGTCATCAAAATCATTTGGTACTGGCTAAGAAATAGAATAGTTGATCAGTGGAATAGGTTAGGTTCATAGACATAATAGTCAATGACTACAATAATCTAGTATTTGATAAACCTAAAGACTCTAGCTTCTTTGATAAGAATTTAGTATTTTATAAACATTTCTGGGAAAATTTGGGGAAAAAAGTATGACAGAAACTAGTCAGTGACCAACACCTAACACCCTATACCAAGTTAAGGTTGAAATAGGTTCCTGATAAAGGGAGATAGTATAAACAAATTAGTAGAAAAAGTGATATTCCATCTTTCAGATTTGTGGAGAAGGAAGGAATTTGTGGCCAAAAAGAACTAGAAAACATTATGAAATTGAAAATGGATAATTTTGATTATATTAAATTTAAAAGTTTTTCTATAAACAAAACCAATGCAGCCAAGATTGGAAGGGAAATAGAAAACTGAAATAAAAATTGCATCCAAGGATTCTGATAAAGTCCTCATTTCTATTTTTTTTTTTTTGCTAAGGCAATTGGGATTAAGTGACTTGCCCAGGGTCACACAGCTAGGAAGTGTTAAGTGTCTGAGACCAGATTTGAACTCAGGTCTTCCTGACTTCAGGGCTGGTGCTCTATCCACTGCATCACCTAGCTGCCCCCTCATTTCTAAAATTAATAATTGACTCAAATTTATAAGACTATAAACCATTCTCCAATTGATAAAGGATCAAAGGATATGAACAAGCAATTTTCTAATGAAAAAAATTAAAACCATTTCTAGTCATATGAAAAAATTCTCTCAATCACTATTGATCAGAGAAATGTAAATTAAGATAATTCTGAGGTACTACTACATACCTCTCAAATTGAATAAGATGATAGCAAAAGATAATGATGATTTGTTGGAGGGAATGCAGAAAAACTGGGACGCTGATATACTGTGGTGGTAGAGTTGTGAATTGATCCAACCATTCTGGAGAGAAGTATGAAACTATGCCCAAAAGGCTATCAAACTGTGAATGCCTCTTGATCTAGCAGTGTCTCTACAGAGTCTGTATCACAAAGAGATCATAAAAGAGGGAAAAAGACCCAATGTGCAAAAATGTTTTTAGTAGCCCCTTTTGTAAGGAATTGGAAAATGAGTGGATCCCTATCAGTTGGAGAATAAGCTATGGTCATGAATGTTATGGAATATTATTGTTCTATAATAAATGATAAGCAATATGATTTTAGAAATATCTGGAGAGGCATGAACTGATGCTAAGTGAAGTACATAGAACCAAGAGAACACTGTACATAGCAACAACAAGATTATGTGATGATCAACATGATGGACTTGGCTTTTTTCAACAATGAAGCAATTCAGACCAATTCCCATAGACTTGTGATGGAGAAAGCCATTTCTATCCAGAAAGAGGACTGTGGAACTGAATGTAATCATAACATAATATTTTCACCTTTTCTCTTGTTACTGTTGTTTACTTGCTTTTCTTTCTTTCTCATTTTTTTTCATTTTTGATCTGATTTTTCTTATACAGCCATGATAAATGTGGAAATATATTTAAAAGGACTGCATATGTTTAATCTAAATTGGATCACTTGCTGTCTAGGAGAGGGGATGAGGGGGAGTGAGGGAGAAAAATTTGGAGCACAAAGTTTTCCAAGGGTGAATGTTGAAAACTATCTTTGCATGTAGTGTGAAAATGAAAAAAAAAAACTATTATTAAAATTAAAAGAAAAGAATCAATAAAAACAGAATATTAATAATAATTAAAATAAAATAAATGTAAAAATACTCAAAATAAAATAAAAAAAATCCAAGTATTTTCTCTTTATTATTTAAGTCTCACTTTCTCCAAAATGCTGTCTTATATTGAATTATATGATCATAAATTTAGAGCTGGAAGGAACTTTAGAGATCATCTAGTGCAATTTGCTCATTTAAGAAGTAGGGAAAATAAAACCTAAAGAGGTCCTCAGGGTAAAAAAGATTACTCTCTGAGGCTGAAGTTGAACCCAGACCTTTCTTATTTTAAGTATAACACTGTGCTGCCTCTTTCTGCCAATTAATAGAAAAGGGATAGAATTGAGCCTTTTTACCCCAACACAAATTATCAACTTTTGTTTAAACTCTTAATATCAGAAGTAGTATTTGAACCTATGTTTTATGTTTTCAAAGCCAGGGTTCATTTTATCTTATTTCTGACTCTTTTTAGGTTTTTCTTGGCAAAGATACCAGAGTAGTTTGCCATTTCCTTCTCCAGCTCATTTGTCAGATGACAAAACTTAAAACAGCCAGTGTAGGTGACTTACCAAGGGTCATATGACTAGGAAGTGTCTGAGGACAAATTTAAATTCATGTAGCTCAATCTTCCTGATTCCAAGTCCACTGTTCTATCCACTGAGTCACTTATGTTTCTTTTCCCTTTATACTTCATTCATGCTGTACCTTTCATTTGGGAGTAAACTTCTCTGAAAGAATAATTGGTTACTTCTGGATGACATTGGTTAATTAAAAACAATGTGTTCATAACTGAAGCATATTCCATCTACCTCTACCATCCTCCTCAAATAATAGCTGCTACATTGATTTTCCCTTATTCACTTCCACTTTTCTAGAGATGTTTATATCACTGTCCTTTGTTCTCTCTCTCCATTCTGTCCTCCACTGAAGCCCTTAATTCAAGCATTCTTTTAACTTTTTGTTTCTATATATTGAGTCACAGCAGATGGGGAGACAAGAATGAATTGCAAGCTGCATCATTGTAGGAATACCCACATTAATCAGATCACAGATTCACTGGAATATTGATATATTATAACTTTTGACTTGTCTTTTATTTCCAACTCAAATGCAAATTCTTGACCAATTCTTTTTTTTATTTCTTTTAATCATATTTCCCACAAAGCCAATGAATTGTGCTTAATGTGTACATGCTGATTTTACTGCAATCATAGTAACCATTATAATAGTTAACAAATGTTGGGAGAAATATAAAACTATATCAAATTAGATCACCATTAATTGAAGTACTGAAATCAAAAGCACATAAACATATTTATACAAGAAAAGGCAAGAAAAAGACAAAGCACAGAGTTTTCAAATCGATTGACTTCTTAAAGGTTCAGAACTTTGCAATAATTATTTCTAAGCAGTACATGTTGGTCTAAACAAATAATGATTCACCAGTCAACCAAAGATACAGCCTCATCAATCTAGTCTCCTTTCTCCCTCCCTTAAATATTAATTTGCTGATTTATGCCAAGCCATTTGCTTGATATGCAAATGTCAGCTGAGGGGGTGAGCATTAGGACTTGAAAATATCCGTGTTGATTCAACATGAGAAAAAAGAAACAAGATTTTACTGGTCAAAAGAGAGGAAAAAAGATTATGGAAGATAGTAAGTAAGGTTCATTGTAATCTGCCAACAAGTCTTTTCTTGTATTCTTCCAAAAGTTTTACTTCATCAAGCCTGACACTATAAAAGCCAATTTTTAGTTCCTTTTATGATCCCAACACTACTCACTTATATAAATGGCATAGTTTGGAACCAAGTATCCCATAAAATGTTAAACACTCATAGACTCAATACAAGAAGAACTCATTTAAATATTTTTATTTCCAGCTCCTACTATGGGAGCATTTAATAAATTCTAAGGGGGAGCTGCCCCTGATTACATTTTCATAGTCATTCTTATACTTTATATTTCATACTTCAATTAATTAATGTCATAGACAAAAAACTTACATCCTTTCATGTCTACTTCTTTTGAAACGGAAAGCACAGAATGAATAAAGAAGCATGACACAATGGAAAAAGAACACTGGGTCTGGAATCATAGGATCTTGTTACAAATTCTACCTTTAATGCTACCTATGTTACTTTGAGCAAGTGACTTAATCTTTAATGGCCTCAATTTCATTATCTAGAAAATGAAGAGCTTAGACTAGATGGCCTCTAAGGACCCTTCTAGTTCTAAATAAAAGATTCTAGAATTGTATATGTGTTAGTTCCCACCAGTACTAAAGTTGATCAACATTGTTTAATGTATGAAGTCCTTCCTGTAAAGTACAGCTGCTGTTTTTAGGCAGTTTAGTAAGACTGTGCTTTCTAATATAGAACAGAGATGGTCATATCTGAGAATGTCTTGAATAATTTAGCAGTTTGTTATTACAGATCCTTTTTTCTCCTAGAGAATAATCTTAGTTTTTTCCCCCAGCTTGTGCTAAGTTCTATGTCTTCCATTGTTGCCTGAATGAGTGACCCCTTCTTTAAAACTAACCTCTCTTTTCTACTAGTATCTATCCTTGCTACTAAACAATAACTTGTTGGTTGTACACTATGGAAAATGGACCCAGAAAAGTATCACATTCTTATTGGTGAACTATGCAATTAATTAACAAGCCTAAATTAAACACTTATTATGTAGTAGGCATGTTCTAACTACCTGAGATACAAAAACAAAATTGAATCAGTGCCTACCTTTAATTGGTTTACAATCTAGTAAGGGAATATGTGTATGAAAGTGTATATATTTATCACATTAAAAAATAAGGATAAGGACTGGAGCTAATATTTTATTGATACTAGTGATGAAATCCCCTCCTTCTACCAGTTCAGAGCACTACTTTCTCTGCAACTTAAAATCTTGGAGTTTTTTTTTTTTGACTTGCTCAGGGTTACATGGCTATAATGTATTGGAGATAAGATTTGAGTTCAGATCTATCAAGGTTCTAACAGCTATTCTCTATCCATTGCTCCATATTGTCTCTTAGGTAACACACACACACACACACACACACACACACATACACACCACATAGACTAAAGACAAGATAATTTCATGAGATACTAAGAAAAGAGACTTGCAGAAGGTAGTGCTTCTGTTGATCATTGAAACAAAAGAGGGAGTACAATCCAGGCATTGGAGTAGGGGAAGCCAGAGCAAAGGAACAAAAATAGGAAAAAGAATCTGGTTTATGATGTATAGTAAAAAGGCCAGATCAGTTACAATGTAGTGTATCTGAAGGTAAATAATGTGTAATAAGATTAAAAAAATATATTATTGTTATAATAATTTTATGAATTGAATGTTGCTATTTTTAGTTTTTGAAAGATTTTTGAATATTCCCAACAAGTAAGCATATGTCTTTCATTTTTGGCTTTGGCATTTATTTCTCTAGGACAGATTCTAAGAAAGGGAAATTGTCATTGTTTGTGATTTGGTAGTGACTTTTTGTATCTAAAACATTGGATCTATATGTATAGTAAACTAGGAAAGTAGGATGTTTAAACATTTTTAATTAATAGATTTTCTTCTCGAGGTTTCGACAGCAAAGAATGCCATTTGTTGCTAGTTTTTCAAGTGATAAATTGGGTTGCTACAAATTTTCATTAAAGGTATTATTAATATCTCCGATTACTGCAAGCGTCTGAGTGCTTCATTTATAACATTGCTGGCTGTTCTTTACTTACATTTTATCAGGATGACTTGCTGGAAAGATGAAACATCTGATATGCAATAGAGATAAATGATAGCAGAAAAATGGATCCTGAATGCTGCATGAGTAACCACAACAGCCTTGCCTTAGCTAAGACCTAGGGAATGGCCATAGTTAATCACAGTTCACTCTTTCTGTCTTTCTCAGGTGAGTAGCAAATAATAGAATTGTTACTCCTATTTGAAATCTCTGTTAAAATTATTCCCTTTCTCCCTGTTAATGAACAGTCGGTATTCTCTTTCTATATAAAAGCATTTCATGGTAATTTGTATAAAGGCATGTCCATGAATTTGTTTTCTCTCTCTTTTTTTCTTCCTTTTTAACTCATTGGCATCTTAGTAGTAACCATGAAGAAGGAAAGATTAGTCTTTCTCTCTAAAGAACTTCCAGTTTGGTTATGGAAACGGAATGCACTTTTATGCACACAAACAAGAACAATGGTGAAATGACAGAATAGAGACAAAATACAATATTTAGTCAAGAATTAAGTTTTAAAGATTCTTAGCATCAAAAAAATTGGGAAGAATATTGTAAATAGGGAAAAATACAATTGACAAAAATAAATAGGTAAAGCAAGATATTATTTATTGTATTTTAATGGGTAAGACTTTTAAATGTTGAACAGTCTTAATTAAAGTGCTTGTTATGGATTTTATTCTTCCCCAGAGGTTTTTCAGCTGAAAATAAGCTGAAAGCTGATTACTCTCAAAGGGAAGGGATGGAAAGCAAGATGACATAGACTAGAAAATATTTCAAGTGAATAAGTGCATAAGACCTGAATTCAAATTTAAGCTCTTGATAAATGTATGATATGAAGCAAGAAACTTAAATCCTCTATATTCTTATAATAATTTTATAAATTGAATATTATTGTAATATTTAGTTTCTGAAGCAGTTTTGAATATTCCCAGCAAATAAGCAAATATCTTTTGATATTTTTCCCTCAGTTTTTTAATCAATAAAATGGTACAGACTCAAAGAATATACTGTATGTAAAATATTTTGCAAACTTGAATGGTATATGTAAGTTATTTTAGCTTTTTCCAAATTGGCTTGAATGTCAGAATGGGAGGCATCTTTAAGGTAACAAGATTAATTGGATAAATCTAGAGACTTTTTAGGAAAGATCAAGACATTATTATATAAATAGTATCATTATATTATAAGAAGCAATGAATATAAAGCATACAGAGAAGCTTGGGGAAATTTATATGAGCTGATCAGTGACAATAATCAGACTCAGGGAAATATAGATTGACTATAAAAATGTAAATGGAAAGCAAGAACAACAAAAACAAGAAAGAATGTTGTATGGTTATAATAATAAAGTTTGTCCCCAAAGAAGAGATGAAAAAATGAAACTTCCTGTCTTTTTTGTGAAAAAGTAGGGACTATGAATATAGAACATCACACATATTTTCCTCCTTGATCGATATTTTGCTTAGTTTTGTTGCAGGATTTTTTCTTGACTTTCCTCTACTCTTTCCTCCCTTCTTTTTATCTCTTCTGTCATCCACCCTCCTTTCTCATTCTTTGTACAATGGATAATTCTCTTTGGAATAACAATGGGTAGGAGAGAAATACATTTGGACTTGGAGATGACATGAAATGGAAGAAAAAATAAACATTAAAAATAAAGTATATTTTGCTTAACAGAATGGCAAGTGTCTTCTGTGGAGCTATCTCCTACAATATCTTCTTTTAATTGATTATCATGAAAATTGTTTCTGCTTTTTTGGATCTTTTCTTGTTTGCTGAGTTTTAGAGTTGATAATGGTCTATCTATACTATCTATCTATTTATACTATCTCCTTAATTCATTTACAAAAACTATTGATAGTATTAGTATGAAAGTTTCCTGAACCTCAAGTCAGTGACTTTCATGTCAAAATACTTCTCTTTGTCAAGTTTTTCCAACTCTGCCCTTGTGTCTATTAGGGACAGGGTTCATTCATAAACTTTTGCTCTCTAAGACTCTAGTTAACTTGCTGACCCAACAGTAGGCCTAACAGTACACAAGAGAGAGTAGAAAACAGGGGAGGTGACTAATAACCTTTATCTGCTCTTATTTTTCTTTAGTGACTTTAATGTTTTCTATTACATACATGATCTACAAGAGGTTTGAATTCTGGAACTTACATAGGTCTTCCTCATCCTCTTTGAGTGATCTTGATTCTATCTTATGCCTATCTAATCTATGTTTATCTTAACTCTTGCCATAACTTCCCTAGAACTTAATATCTTGTTTGCTGAACTTGAGGTAGATGTTAGACTCTAGTTAGCTGAATAGTTGGAAGTAACAAGGTGCCTCAGTGGATAGAATGCTGGGAGTGAAGTCAGGAAGGCCAGAGTTCAAATTTAGCCTTCAAACCTTGCTAGCTGGACAAGTTATTTAAATTCTGTTTGTCTTAATCCACTAGATAAAAAATGGCAAACCACTTTGTTACCCTGACCAAGAAAAACCCATGGACAGTATGATAAATGGTGACATGACTGAACGACAAGAGGTGACTTGCCTCACTGCTCCACTTCCTATCAGAGTTCCAGTGAAGTTCCCTTTCATGCCATTTTACCAGCCCTCAAATGGGACTATAGAGCAAAAATTTCTGATAAATTGATGTAAATTATGTTAATCCTATGTAAACTTTTGGAATATAGCAAACTAGTAGCAGAGGAAATGTGAAAATCTTAGGTAAAAGTATATAAAATGTCTATAAGCAAAAATTTTATTTGGTATATAAGGGAGTTTTTTTTTTTAGCAATGATAATGAAATACTGAAATAATGTGGAATGAAAAAATAAAGGCAAAGTAATTGTCCTATCCCTATGAAAGCAAATTTGCAGATGACTCAGAGTGACAAAGATATTTGTTGGATACTAGGTAGCTGGGAGGAGAGAGGAGTTGGAGAGATTAACAGAATACAGTCATGATATGATCTGGTTTTGATACTATTATTCCTAGTCCCATCTATAATTTAAGTCAGATACTTGGGTACTGTGGTGTGTGTGTGTGTGTGTGTGTGTGCGTGTGTGTGTACTTAGAAATAGAGTGTTGTATTAGAAATTTTTTTTTCCTTAGGGAAAACTGAACTTGTCATAGGAAAGGATGTTGAGCATGAGTAAAAATGAATGTCCAGCCCTTCATGAGAAAGGGACAGAAGGTGGTGGGTGGTTCCACACCTAGCTAATCCCAAGTTTTTGTTGTCAAAATGTCAGATATGGAAGAAAAGAATAAATAATAACTACCATTTATATTAGTTCTTTAAGATTTGTAAAGCACTTTGCACATAGAACTCTGTGAGGTTAGCATTATTGTTATTATTATCCCTTTATTACAAATGAGAAGACTTGCACTGAGAAAGAATAAGAGAGTTACTCAGCAAGTGGGCCTCTTCCTGACTCCAAGTCCAGAGTCTTTTCATGGTGCTACTTAGCTATCTCATGTTCCAGACTCTGAACTTTAAAAAAGTTCACTGAGGATAAATGGCAACTCCCAACAAAAAGGTTTGTAAAAAAAAAAATCTTTAACTATGACCACATGCTTCTTAGCTATAAAATCAGTCCAGAGTGAGTTAAATATACATATATACATGCACACATATACATATATATACATTACAAATATAGATATTACTGCCCAGATGTTTATAATCTAATAAAGATCACAATGGAATGAGCAGGCATTTTAAAGGCATGCAAGTATCAAGTACCTTTTATGTATTTAGCACTATATTATGTATCAAATATCAATATGTCAAGAGTTTTGTGAGAAATTCACCTTCCTCATCCTTTAAATGCAGATCACAATCCCACTAAGATTTAATTTTAGACAGTTGCCTGAAGTTCAAAGAACATAAGTAAATCCCCTTGGTCATACAATTAGCAAGTATGAAAAGTGGGAACTGAACACAGGCCTTCCTTATTACAAGTCTAAATATTGTGCCATGATACCTCTCTGTACTAGACACACATGCAAACTAAAGCATAGTGTGATTAAGCAGTGGTGTGAATTAATAGCATAAGGAGTGATGAGAGTTATGAGTTGTATATTTCAATACTTTGAGAACTTATAGTTCTCTGGGTATGATTATTTCCTTCAGTATTAAAGATTGCAACTCCTCTCAAAATCAATTTATCTTATATGAGAATTGTTATGTTTTCCCCCTTCTCCTGCCCAAATCCTCATTCTATGATCAGCCAACTACCAAGTCTCTCGAAATACAGCTAGGCTGGTTCTTGGACAAAAAGACATGCAGAACAAAGTAAAAATCTCTATCTGGAATGCTTCCAGCTTGTCATAATCTGCCAAAATTGTCCCTCCAGTGGCATGGTACTAGAGAAGCCATAGTCTCTTCTATATGCTAATGTGACATCAAAGTAAGGCTTGGTGAACTAGTAATATAGGACTTGTAAGTTATGAGAAAATTGCTAACTGTCCTTCACTTATTTGAAGATGTATATGATACAACCAGAGTTTTTCTGAAGTAGCTTCATGCACTACTCTCATCCCCAACCTCCAGCAACCTGGTTGGTTCCCTCTTCCCTGATGTAACTTCCTGATCTGGATTCATAAAAGTACCAATTGCTGGTAGTCTAGGATTCGTGGCCTTGGTAGGTACCTGAAACAACATGAATTGCTGTAATCAGATGTAGCATGTCTAGATAGTAATGTTATGCATTATAGTTCTGCATGTGACCTGTATAGTTACTGTATGAAATCCTGATATGTGATACTATGCTCTATGTATTTTATGGCATATTGGTATATTGGTCCATAGTTAGTAATTTAGTTTTACTGATGCTAGTGCTTGATATGTTATCCATCCTGTTTATATATATATATATATATATACTTATGTTTATTTCATTCATTTCTAAGATGGATGGTATATGTCTGAATGTGAATTGTGCTAATATTATAGCTAATTATCCATGGAAAAAAGATCAGATGTGGTATGGACTGAAATTGGTATAGTTTTACCCCTCAAGACTCCTTTCACAGTCAGGACTGTAGAAACAGCTGGAGAACAGATCATGGCAATTATAGATCTATAGGTCAAGAAGATGTATTCCATAAAACATGTAATCTTGATAGCGAACACATTTTGTAGATTTTAGCCTGGATACCTGCAAAAGCATACAAGCTAGTAGATGGGAATAATTTTTCTCTAGTCTACATACATATGTTCTGTCTAATTTTTGCGGGGAGGGGTAGCTGGAAGAGTGGTGTGAGAGATATGCTTAGTGACCTTAGTTTTACAAGCTTCATGAAGGACTTTAAATTTTTGTTTATCTTGCAGTTACAGGATCTGACATCTGAACTTTGGATTCTAGTGAGATATAACCCAACCTTAGCTTTCTTCTGTAATTATGGGTAGGTGTTTAGGATGAGCATTAAACAAAACATTTTCCATAGCAGCAATTTTGATAAATTTGCTTATTAATATTAGCTAAAATTTGTTCCAAGTAGTCAAAGTATACTTTCTTCTTTATAATCTGGAAGTATCCCATGTTTTCCCATATCTTTGTGTAAGATACTATCTTTATGATACATGGACATTTCATTTACTGAAAGGGTCAGAAAAAGAACATTTGCATGAGAAAGACAAAGAAAAGGAACTTGGGGGAGAAACAGGACTTGCAAGAAAGACATACCCTTGGATAAAAACACATAAGGAAAAATAGGTAATATATTGTAACGAACCTGAGTAGCTCCTTGGAGGCAAAAGTACTTGCTAATAATAATGATGTTGTGTGCCAGCAGCTAACTTATGTGAGACTGTTTTATTTTTTTTTTAGAATTGTGAAGTTTATTGTTGGAAATCTCTGAATCAAAGAACTATTTGTGTATTAATTAGGTCATATATGAAAAAAATGTGGTTTTGAAGTTTTTCTTCTACATACACGGGCATATGTCAACATACCTATACCACAAAAGAGGTTCTCTGGATTCTTTCCTACAACATGGGAGAATTATAAGAAAAAATTTTTCTATGGAATGTCTATTTTTATCCATCTATTTAAAATCCTCTTTAACATTTAATGTAAAGCTCATCTCAGATTTCTTAGTCTTCTTTTGATTCTTAGTCTTTTTTGAATTTTGTTGTCCCCTTCTTCTTTGCATTTTCACTATTATTCCTATCTGTTTTTCTGGTGTTAACATTAACTTGACACAAATATGAAAAAAAAAGTTCAGATATCCTGAATTTTATGTATAATATTATCAATGGCAGCTGGGATGGAATAGTGGATAGAGAATTGATCTTGGAGTCAGAAAGATCAAGGATCAAGTAAGTCATCCTTCTAATTCATGGTGATTCTGTGACCCTGGGAGGGTCACCTAAGTCTTAACTTTCCATAGGCAAACTATAGAACTAAATGTCATAAAGCAGTTGATGACATACATTAGTAGGGAGAGTGGATCACCTGTGCTGTTGAAACCCCAGATCTGGTAGTAACAACAATATAAAAACAAAACAAAACAAATAAACATGTTGAAGATAAATCAACTCTATTTTATAGCTCCTGACTTTTAATTCTCTGCTTGTCTCAATCAAATGAGTGGGTGACTCAAAGTGCAATAGAGAGCATGTGGGTAGACTTAAATTGTACTCACTTTTAACAGCTGCAAGAAGAAAAAAAAACACGTATTGACATAAAGAGGAAAAAAAAGACCAGTGATGAAAATGAAGCCATCTGTGTCAGAGAGAACCTATCATTCTTGAGTATTTACAGAGAAGGAACATAGGACCATAAGAAAAGATTGGCTCGGGACCAATAATAGCAAGTTCTAGAGAAAATGAAAAGTTTGAAGAAGAGAAATGAAGCATGAAAAGAAACCAAGAATAGAATAAAAAAGTTTTAGGAGGCATTGAACATAAATTAGGCTATCTTGGAGATAAAGACATACCCCATATAGAACCAAGCAAGACTTTATACCAAACTAGAGTGTTTTTGCTGTTGGCAATGACCTACTACTTATTTGTTTTTTCTTACTCCTAGATGTTAAGAAATCTATATAGCTGGAACAAACAAGTTTTATTATTTCTGACAAAATTTTCCCACACAACATTTTTTTGAAAGTGCTAAGACATCAAGTTATTTCTTAAGGCTTGAAATGTAATTCTACTGTGTAACAATTAGTAATGGGCACAATTCTATAAAGATTTAGTTCTAACGAACAACTGTAAGTTTAAAGCTCAGCTGAAACTAAGTGGTTGATATATTTCATTGGATTTACAGAGACAATTTTTTGGGAGAATTATCAGTGCTTTTTTATTTCATCTGAATGACAAGAAAATGGGGGGTCCTGCTGTCTGAAAGAAAAGGGAGCCTTCTAATCCTTAGCCAGTTGTCTGATGTGTAAGCATAGTGTCACCTACTCCATTATTTCCAAGGATACAGAGTGCTTAAAGGGCCCATGGCAGATCTAAGATCTTTCCTTTGAAGGAGGGCAAAGATTGTGGGATGATGGTAATAGAGGGTGGAGAGTAGGGGGTATCTACTGCACCCTGGAGGATAATTCCTAAGTTCCTGAAGCTATCCTACAGAACTTGAGAATCATTAACAGTTTTCAAAGTGCTCTGTATTGTTAATGTAGACAAACTCTAGAAAATAAGCAAATAGTTTTTTATTTTGGTAGTTGTAGATAAAAATTACCATGTGTTGCATAGTAGCATAATGCTTTAAATCCCTAATTTGGTCTTTGGAAAGACTACAATACAAGGAATCAAAAAACTGGATTTTGGTCTTGACTTTGCTACCAACTAACAGACAAATCATTTGCTCTCTCTGAGCCTCAGAATCTTCATTTGAAAAATGAGAGAATTGGATAAGATGATATTTTAGATCCTTTTTTCAGTTCTAGTATCCTGCAATTATTCATCATTATCATATTAGTCTGAATTAGTTTATTAGATTACTTTCTTCTTTGAGCTTTGGGCTCAGGTGGGAGCAGCAGGGAGGGAATGCTAACTTTAGGAAATATGATATACAAAGAGAAGATAGGCAAATTTTCATAAGAAATTTCATTTAATTCAATATTTTTTATTGTCAGCCTTGATAGAAACCTATAAAAATGATAACAAAAGGATTAATATTCCTTCAGACATAACAGATGGGAATCGAAAAAAATGCTTAAGATCTTTGGAGGATCATCGGATTATAGGATTTAGAACTGAAAAAGACCATAGAGATAATTTTGTCTAACCCTTTTATTTTGCATATGAGGATATGGCAGTCTAGTCCCCAAGGTTACATAGAAAGGTGAAGTAAATAAAAAGGTTTGTAGTACCAGGGATCCAGATAGGAAAGATTAGTTTTTAAACTTTTACCTTTTATCTTCCTTTTACTCTGTAGGTATCTGGCATATACCTATTTATTTACATGTTGTCTCTCTCATTAGAATATAAGTTCCTTAAAGTCAGGGATGGTTTTCCCTTTCATTTATATCCCCAGCACTTAGCACAGTGCCTGTCACATAGTAAAAACCTCATAATCCTTGTTAGTTGACTGATTTGTACTTTTATATATGGCTAGGGAGGAAAGAGGATGGGAGTTGGGGATTTTTTTCAGGTCTATTATTATCTGGTGAATAAGGTATTCCATAAAATCCAGAAACTGAGAAAACTGAGAGAGAAATTCCAATTCTTAGTGCCAGGTGCCTTCACATGCAACCAAATGCTAGAAAAACTAATTTAGGAAGGCTGAGACACTCAAACTTAGCTCCTAAATCTATACCAATAGAATTACAATGGAGACTAATTGAAGCAAAATAGTCAATTGTGGAGGATGAGGAAACTAAGGAAGGATAGATCTAGTTCCCCAGAGGTGGTACACACAATCCTAAGAACATTTGGAATTTACATATCTTCATTTTTTCTCCTTTTATCATTGAATCATCTTTCTTCCTTTGTATATTTCCTTTGAAAAGAGATTTCTATGATAAGGCAAAAGTAAATTAACTAAAAACTGAACCTGGACTCAGAGAACCTGGTTCAAAACCTAATTTTGCTGTTCACTAACCACATGACCTTATTATGCAAATCATTTAACCTCTTTTGATCTCAGTTTACCTAATAGATTAAATGAGAGAGTAAGACTAATTGACTTCTATATTTCCTTCCAGCTCTAAAATGATGATGCTTTTATCTGGTTTGCATCTTCTTTTTACTTTTTACTTCAATTATCTCTAATAGTGTTCTATGGTTTGGGGAAGGGTGGGGAAGGAAGGATCAGAAAATTTGTGATTCTTCTCAATTCCTTTCCTGATGGGATCTGGCCATGAAGAAATCCAGAAAGCCTAAGAGGAAATTATCTAAATAAAACAGAATTAGTATATTGGGAGAGGTCCCAAATACAGATTTTCTAAGCTGAGGCAGAGAATACCAGGGATGTGTAAGTGATTTCAAGAAAAGATTTTGACCCTATTGTTACTCAGTTCAATTGGAAGAAACTCGACTTTTTAGTCTCCTGCTCTCTGCTTTTATTTATGGCCCAGGCAACAACCATTTTGTTTTACAGATCCTGGACTCACTACTCCTGGGCTTCCACATCATGGCTAGGATACAGGGAGTGGTTTTCAAGCTTTTTAAGGAGTCTTCATCTTCCCCCTTCTTTCCCCCCCCCCCACTGTGGTACCTGATTAGAGAAATAAATTCTTCCTCCTTGAGTGACCCTTGTCTATTCCAATGGAACCCACCTGCAGTTCCTTTCTCTCCATTTTTAAAGCACCATTTCATTGGCTGCTCCACAGAAAAGACAGAAAACATTTTGTCAAACTGTGGTGTCAATACTCTACATGCTGTTAAGGATGGTGATACTGGCTATTTGCACAAATAATGAGCATGCAGAGCAGACACAAATTCTCCTCAAGAACTGCATAATCTAATCTAATTGTTATATATAAAGTGCATTGAGAGGTTCTAAAATCAATTTAAAGTGACTTATAAAATGAAATGCCCACCATGTGCTCCTCAGTACATGCCTCCTTAAGATATGTTAAGGAAAAAGCAATTTTTCCTATTCCCATTCAATTCTTTCTCCCTTACTGTCTTGCTTCCCTCCATCTTTTTCTCAATATCACATATCTTTTCTTCCTTTATGATTTTATTCTTCTCAATTCTGACATTTAATATACTAGCCCATAAAAGGAGCCTAATGAATATTTATTGACTGACTGAAACATTAACATATGTGTGGAGGAATGAAGTAGCCAGTCAGAAGAACCTAAGAAGATACCTCTGTTGATCCAAAGCAATGTCATAGCTAAAAACTTTTATACCCTAAAATTAGTGTCATGAAATCGGCTTTCAGTTGATAGATACCTCTTCATGGTGGAGAAGAGTCAGAAAAAGCATGGCATCAATTGAGTAAAGGAGGATGACAGGATAGGGCAGGATAAAGAATGTCCCAATCTATGATCTAGTAGCTTTATATTTTAAAATATTCTAATTTGGTTCTGAGAGCTAGTATTTCTATGCTGCTAAGGATTGAAAGTGCTATCCATACCTTTAAAAATGTGATGCCTTTGAACAAAGCCATGGTTCACTCACCCTGGTTAAAGTTCGATGTTTGGGAAATACCATGTTATGGAAAATAGAACACTAGCTCTGGAATCAAACACCGTGGCTTTAAATCCCACCTTTAATACCATTGATACTTGTGTCAACTTTGCCAACCCACCTAACCTAAGCAGTTAGGTAGTGCAGTGGGGAGACTATCTGGAGTAAAAAAGATTTGAATTTGAATCCTCCCACAGAAACTAATTATATGACCCTGGACAAATCATTTAATCTATTTCAGTCCCAGTTTTCTCACCTGAAAAATGGGAATAATAGTAGCATTTATCTCATAGGGTTATTACAAAGAGCAAATAGGGTAACAGATTGTGAGCTCCTTGAGGGCCGGGATTGTCTTTTGCCTTTTGGTGTAACCCCAGGACTTATCATAGGGAGTGACATATAGTAGGTGAATAATAAATGCTTATTGACTGATTAATATATATAAAAGCATTTTGCAAAACTTTTAAGTGTTATATGGTTGGTCGATTGTCCTTTGTTCTTGAGAACCAAAATGGTTTTACTATGTTGGGGTCAAGATATAGCATGTCTGACTGTGACTGATTAAACCAATATGAACTTGGGAAGCTTTATCACAGGTTGAGCACAAATAATACATAGGAACATTTGCACATGCCATGTTTCTTTTAAGCTACTGCAATTCTGCTTCAACTATAGAGTCCAACGCTTGCTTTGATGCAGGCATGCTGTACTGTACAGTCATATGCCAGTGTCGCCCATGTCTCATTATTGACTTCCAAATTCTTCAGAAAGACCTTGAGAGTGTCTTTTTATCACTTCTTCTGATCTGTATGTGAGTACTTGCCTTATGTGACTTCTCCATAAAACAGTCTTTTAGGCAAAAATACTTTGGCACTGGAACAATGTGGCCCATCCATTTGTAAGTATATTCTCTGCAATAGAGTATGACTGCTTGTCAGTTCAGTTCAAGAAAGTACCTAAATGTCAGGTAACTTATCTTGCCAGGTGATCTTCATGAGATAGTTGAACTAGATGACCTCTGGTAATCTCTGCTAGTTCTAAGTCTATCTTTCTATGAATACCAGTTACCCTTTGTATTCCAGAACTATGAAAAGGCTGGACTTTTTAATGCAAGTTAATTAACCTCCTTTAGCCTTGATTTGCTTAATAAACAAAATGAGAGGATTCTCTTACAGCTCTCTAATCAGGAAATTAAAAAGAGAACAATGGTTTGAGAGAGAGTAAATGTAAAGCCCATGGGCTGGCTATCTTTTCTATAAGCTTTATTTTGCTTGTAAGTAGCCATTGTAGATGAAACCAGCAATTGAAAACAAGAGCCATTTAAACAATGAATAAGTGAGCCATGTTGAATCCATATGCATGTGCTCTTCATGATTGATTCATTTACCCAGGGCCCTGTTGAATGAATGGAATCAACTGAAGTTTTAAACAATGTTTCTTATCAAACAATGGAAGGACCTTTGGAGATAAAGCCTAGTTTTCTCATGTTACAAATGAAACATTGTGAGATTCAGAGAATTTGTAATTTGTTTAAGGTCATGAATCTAGTTAGTAAAATAATCTAGAGACAGTTAGGTAGCACAATGGTAGTACAGAGTGTCAGTGTTGGGGTTAGGAGGACCCGAGCAAACTTGACCTCACTTAGTAGCTATATGACCTTGGGCAAGTGACTTAACCCTGTTTGTTCAGTTCTTTATCTGTAAAATGAGCTAGAAAAAGAAATAGCAAACTTTTCCAGTATCTACAACAAGAAAATCACAAATGGGATCACAGAGTCAGACATAATGACTAATCAACCACAACAGAACTAGTACTAACCTGAGTTTCTTGATTTCTTCTCCATTCTTGATTTTACAACTATCCTCCAACATGATTATTCTTTTTGTCCATGTTTTTGTTAATGCCATTTCATTTTGCTAGAATATCTTCTTTACTTACCTAATTGTTTATAATCATAAGATTTTTGAGCTGGAAGGGACCTTAGAGATTGCATAATCCAATTTCTTATATAGATATGGAAACTGATGCTCAGAGAGAAGTGACATATGGAGTCAGATAGGTGGCAAGCAATTAGATGCAAGCATTGATTAGAACCCTTAACTCCTGGTGTTAAATATAATGCTATTTCCCTGACACCACAGGGTTTCTTCACATTCCAACTTTCCCCTCTCTCACTCCACTCCACCCTACCTCATCTTATAAACAGATATTTTGATTTTGAAAACAAAATACTGTATTTTTTTTAAAAAGTTATTATATTGACATTTCTTCCTCTATAATATTGCTTTCTTTGGGATCCCAGGATCTCTGACTTCAAAGACTTGACCTAATATTCCTAAAGACATTCTATAGCTCTGACTTCTGTACTTCATCTCCCAGAATCTCTGGGCTTTGTATTCTGTAGCCCAGCTCCATTGTTAATTCTTTATTTCTGCCACTTTCTAACATATGATAATTTCTCTCACAAGAGGGACCAATTCTCTAGCAGATGGTCCACAGAGAGTAACAGCACTGTCTCAGACAAATATGCTTGTATCTCATTCCACCTCCAGACCATGGGAAATCTGTTCTTTTGAAACTTATTTCTGTAAAGCTAGGACTCAGTGCTCCTGTCTGCCTTGCCAAGGGACTTTTTGGATCCTATGGGAACCCTCCCTCCTTGCATTTCTTGAATCAATTTCTATTTTCCACTTCTGTCTACTTAGAATTGAGCCAGTACTATTTCTTTCCACCTTTCCTCCAGCATTGTAGTTATTTGTCTCACTTGTTCATTACATCCAGTGGAGTTCAAAGTCACAATTATTCTTTCTATTCTTACTTTTATCATCTTTTGGCAGCTACTCTGGATTATATGTATTACCTCAAGAGTTGTTTCTTGAAAGATTTCTAAAAAGAAAAAGGGAAAAGAGGAAAGGCTCCCAATATGGGTCCCTCTCCAGAAGGCAAATATTCATACCCACTCATGTGATGTATTATTTGATGTTTCTTATTCACTTATTTTTCCCCCAGCCATAACCCATGAACTGGCTGCATTCTTCTTTCTACATCTTGACCCAAATCTATTTTATATGTTGAATTTCCTTTTGCTAATCAAGCCTTGCCAAAATTCAGCTCTATGTGACTCATACCCTCCATATCATAGACTTTCTTTTCATGTGCTACTAAACTGAACTGGAGAAAAATTATAAAACCATAATTATTGGTCTACTATAATTTTATTATGTAATATTAATTGGGCCATCACTACAATTATATAATCATTATAGTCCTTCTCAACTGATTTATTATCCCACCATCCAAAAAACTATTCCAAACCTACTTGTCTTTCCTTAAGCAGTCCTTCTCAAAAATAGAAAGTAGGTTCAAATAAAAACAGTTTTGTTTGGCATTTGAAGCTCTTTGTGACTGAACTACTTTTCTGCATTCCAGTCTTCTTACTTTTTGTGCTCTCAACTTTCTCTGTGACTTACTTCTACTGGACTAAATAATGTTCTTTGCACATGACACTAACTCCTATCTCTGGACTATTATACGATCTTTCATGCCTAGAATGTTTTTCCTCCTCAATTCTGATGTTTCCTATGTTCCTTACATTTGTTCTAGTCACAGATCAAATATTGTCTTTTGTAGAAGGCCTTTACAGATTCCTCCCAGCTTCCAGTATCCTCTTTTATGAGATAATTTTCTATCTCTTCTGTGTCTATCTTTTATATTCCTATTTTGCTTCCTCCTTTAGAATGTGAGTTTCAAAAAGGCAGGAACTATATTTTTGTATTTCCAGCACTTAGCAAAGTGCCTTATATGCACTAAGCACATAATAATGTCTTTATTGATTGTCTCATTATATTCTAAGTTCTTTGAGGATATGAATGTCATCTTCTACTTCCATACACACATATATATGTAGGATATTATATATGTATATATGTACATATATATATGTAAACACATAAGCATACATATGTATATCTTCCCTAATTATAGCTCAATAATAGTATGTAAAACACTGAGTTAGACGTCTGGATTTATATGTAATTATATATAGGTACATATATGAGTGCATGTATTTATGTATATACACCTATCTATATATATATAAATAGGTGTATATGTTTGTATCCAGATATCCAACCTAGTACCTTTTATGCTATCATTGAGTTATAATTGTGGACTATTTTTGGACCATCAGGTCACTTAGTCTAAGATCCTTTTGCAGATGAGCAAACAGGACCAAGTTAATAAATTATAAAACTCAGATCAGAAATCAAATCTTCTGACATCAGAACTAGTTAATGCTACTTCCCTTGCAATAAAATGACTGAAAGCCTGTTCTCTCTAGGTAGAAACTTGTGCCCTGAATTTTGTTGATCCCTTTCCTTCATTATAATCTTCCTATTCAATGCTATTTTTATGTCTTAGGCTTAGCACACTGCCAAATACACAGTAGGTGATTGGTAAATTGTTTATTTACTGTTGACTAATGACCTTTCAAGAATGAACTCTTAGCTAGATGACAAATTATACTTTATCAATACTTGAAAGATCTGACGTTTCATCAGTGTGGGTTCTCCTTCCACTAATGAATATCATAACTCATCCTTATCCCTTTCATGACTTAGTAGATGGTCTTCAAAAAATGCTGACATCAAAAACTTTATCACCCTATAGGCCAATTTTTTTTTACCCTTTTGAGGGTATCATAGATCCCTTTGGGAGTCTGTTGAAATATATGGACCTTTTCTTCAAATAATGTTTTTAAATCATTAAAGTAAATTATTATTTTAAGGTATAGGTAAGTGATATTAAGGAAATGAAAACATGTTATTTTTCACTACACAAATTCACATATACCATGCAGTCTATACTCCAGATAAGAACCTCTACAATGGAAGACCCAGTGATGTTTTCCCAACATAGACAGACTTGTTCTCAGATGAGAGGATGCTACAATTCATGATTAGTCTCATATTCAAAGCCTCTATAGTTTACTAGGTTCTGTCATCTACGTGGAGAATAAATAGTCACATTGGACCTAGAATCAGAGAAGACCTGAGTTCAAATCTAAATTCAGACTCTTACTAGTTTTATGACCTCAGGCAAATCACTTAATCCTGTTTGCCTCATTTTTCTTACCTGAAAAAAAAAAAAAGCTGGAGAAGAAATGGCAAATGTATCCATTATCTTTGCCAAGAAAACCCCAAATGAGGTCACAACGAATTGAACATGACTGAAATGACAGAAGAATAACAAAAGGCTATGTCACAGAAAATAATTCCTCAGAATCCAAGTTCACTTCTATAGCATGATGAGGTATTGAACTAGGACATAAGTGGAAAGTTTTACTGAGTTCATGGAATTCCCCACAGTCAAAGTAGTTTTATTTTAGAAAAGTCTTTGGAAGATAAAGCATCATCCAATAAGTGGGAATTTCAGGTAATATGGTAGATTTTGGATGGTCTTCTCAATCATACCATACAAACATGTAGCACATGTCCCTGGTTGGTGGAGATTAGACTTTTACCCATCTGATTCACAGAAAATTGTAAGAAAGAGGAAAAAAAATTTAACTCTTCCTCTTATTTCAAAAGAAGACAGACCAATGTTTGAGTCAAGAAAGAGATTAAATGACAGTGTATCACTATGTGTTCAGTGGTAGCTGTTCTCAGCTCAGCTCAAAGGGAAAACTATTTTAGTTTAAAAATTTAAACCAATTTCTACAAAGCAATCTCATACAGCCAACTGTTAGATGTGTAAATAGGACATTGGGAATATCTAGGAGAAAGGTTTAGCAAATGCAGCTGATCCTTTGATAACTTTGAAATAAAGTTACCTTCAACTCTGCTGAAATAAAGGCATGGGAATTATGTATATTATTGGAGAGAAAGAGAGAGAGATAGAAAGCCTACAGGGATTCACTCACTTACTTTAACCCTAGCATGCTCTCTATTTCCTTCTACACTATTCCTATGCAGCCCAGATTCATACAAGTAATTGATAGTCTGCAAGGAAAATAATTTGTCTTCACTGAGCAGATACCTTCTTTAAACACAGAGGATTTAACTGACCTAAGTATCACAATTGTTGACATTCTACTAAAACAATTTATAGTTTACAAAACCTTTTATCTCCATTATACTATTTGATCTACCCCAATTACTTGGTAAATTCAGAAGTGAATGCATAATTTTCTCAATTTTATTGATGAAGAAGTCGAGGCACAAAGTGATTTGGTCAAGATCACACAACCTGTGAATGGCAAGAACAGTATTAAGTCCCAAGTTCTCTGACTCTAAATACTGTATTGCTTTCACTACCCCATAGGTGTTTTTTGAGTGGGATGCTTTTTAAAAGTACCAAAATCTCCAGATGAATTGACATGTTTAAGTAGATCAATTCAGGCACCACCATCAGTTACTCAAAGATAACTTCTGTATTGTTTGCCGGAATCTTTATCAATCACAGGATTTTAGGCTATGAAGAAGCAGTTTAAGTATTTCCTTCTAAGAAAATGTAAAATTTCCTATGTGTGCATCTTTTCTGTATGTAGTCATGTGCATATTATCTTCCTCATTATAATGCATGCTCCTAGAGATTCAAAGGTCTTCATATACTGTTCTCTCACATCTTTTCTATCTTCTATTATTTAACATTTCCCCACATATCCTGTGTTCTAATATTGCTCTTATATATACCGACACAGACATATACACACATTCTCTCTCTCTCCTTCCTTCACTCCCTCCCTCTCTCCTTCCCTTCCTACCTCTTTTCTTTCCTCCCTCCTTCCCCCTTTCCTTCCTCTCTCTCTCTCTCTCTCTCTCTCTCTCTCTCTCTCTCTCTCTCTCTCTTACTTTTCTGCCTTCTGCCTTTGCACATTTCTGGAATTCTCTCTCTTCTTCTGACTTCCATCAGTCCCAGTGAAAATTCCATCTTCTATATAATGCCTTTGAATTCTAGCATTATTTTTCTCTATTGATCTCCAATATATCCTGTATATAGCTTCTTGTGTAAAGTTGTATGCATATTTTTGTCTCCTTGATTAGACTGTGATCTCTAGGAGGGCAAGGACTTTCTTTTTCCTTTTTTGTTATTTTAGCTCTTAGCAGAAAGCTTAGGACATAGCTATTGCTATTTGTCCTTCCTTCTCAAAAAGGCCCAAAGACAACTGGAGAATGATGTCTTGATGCGCAAATGAATTGCATTTCAGTGAGGCAGAGCTGTGCAAACTCATCAATCCCACTTTCTCCTCCAAAGTCATTAGAGTCTAGTGACAAGACACAGGACAGGATAACCGGTGATGTTCCTGGATGTAGTGGTAGAACTTAATCTTTCTAAGTAAGCTAAGATCTTTCCTAAGTTTTTCCTTAGTTGTCTGAGGTAACACCCATTCAGTAGTTAAAGACTAGATCAGAACTGAGATAAAAGATGACTTAGTTTGACTTCACAGAAGAATCAATCTGTAAGGGAAAAACTCTCAGGTTTTTTTTGTTTGTTTGCTTAGTTTTGCTTTTTGCCAGAACAGAAAGTTAGTACTTTTACAAATGCTTATTAATTTTTGGTTGTTGTTGTTGAATTAAGTTCACTTAAGTGGTAGCTTTAGGGGCAGCTAGGTGGCACAGTGGATAGAGCACCAGCCCTGAAGTCAGGAGGACCTGAATTTAAATGTGGTCTCAGACACTTAACTATTCCCTAGCTGTGTGATCCTGGGTAAGTCACTTAACCTCAATTGCCTCAGCAAAAAAAAAAAAAAAAAGTGGTAGCTTTACTTATGCTATCCATATCTACCCATGGAGAAAATGAGTGTTGAAGAAAATGTTATTTTATTATTTCAACTCTTAAGTGATTTCATTTGTTAAAACCAGAAATGACAACCTAATGAGAACCAAAAATATAATATTAACAAACATGATAAACTTGCAAGAAAGTTGAGAAGTAAAGAGCCCTGTTTCCCTTAGTGCATGCTCCTCCTGATAGCAGCATGAAAGTATGGCCTGAATTTGGTAAGCTTATGAGGAACATCTTTATAACATGAAGGATTAAGATTTATTTTCATTCCTCTACTCAAGTATGTCAAATATCCTTGGGCAATATAATATGGAAAATGAACATGGATCAACATGTATTTGTTGTGGAGTGTTTCTCTCCTCAACTCAATTTCTCTGTATAGATTCTGCAAATCTCCTGTCCAGTAAATCAACATACATTTATTATGCATACATCACATATATACAACATACATTTTATATATACAGTATACATTATTAGGTACCTATTAGATGCTACAAAGACAAAAATGTAAAAAATCCTGCTATCAAAAAATTATATTCTAATGGGAAAAATAATAATACAGATATAAGAAAATTCCATACATGCACAGAGTCAATATAAGGTAGTTTTGGGATGAAAGACATTAGCAGCTTTGGGTGAGTTGGTAGATTAGGAAAGATCTCATAAGGAAGGGAGCATGTGAGCAGATACATGAAAGAAACTAGATTTTTAAAGAGGCAGTGATTAGAAGAAAAGAATTTCAGGCATAGTGTATAGATAGTACAAAGAAAATTAAGGTTGAAGATGGGAAATGGAGAGTTTTATGTGAGGAACAGCAGCTAGTATTACTGTCCTATAAAATATGCAAAAGAAGAATAATGTATAAAAAGAAAGAAAATGTACAAAATGTTATAAAGATTATAAAGTGATGCAAGCTCCATGAGAGGAAATTTACAAATGGTACTAGTGGTGGTAAGGAGATACTAGAGTTTGTTGAATGTATGTTGAGGGAAGAAGTTATATGGTCAAATCTTCATTTAAAAAAACCACTAGAATACATATGAGGAGGACAAATTGGACTGGAAAGAGACTTGAAATAATTAAACAGGATTAAGAAGAGATGAGAGCCTAAACAAGGGTGTTATCCGTATACCCGGGGAATATAAGTATATCTGAAAAAAAAAATGTCGAGAAAGAAATAGAGAAGATTGAATAGGTGAGCTGACTGAGAGGAAGGAATTTGATGACAATAGAAGAGAGGGAGCTTTGTGAGTCAAGATGGCAATTCCTATTTTGTTCATGCTGAATTTGAGATGACTACTGGATAGCTAACATAATGCTCTATTATAAGCAGTTGTTGAAGGGCAACTGAAACTCAAGAGAAAGGCTAGGTTTGAATGTATAAATCTAGGTGTCATTTTTATAGATATGCTTATTGAACACATGGAAGCTAATGAGATCACAGTGAGATGATAGATGAAAAAAAAAAGAACATATAAATAAGCCTTGAATTTCATCAATAGTTGAGTATGACTGAGATGTTGATCCGACAGAAACAATGGTCAGATTGGTAGTAGCAGGAGTGACATGGAAACCTAGAGAGAATAGGTCATCTAGCAAGACAGGCTGTTCAGTAATTGAGAGCTCCAAAAAAAAGTGCATCCAATGTGATAATTAAAGGATTGTTGGTGATTTTGGAGGGAGCAGTTTTAGAGGAATGAGGAAGTTAGAAGCCAGATTTCAGAGGGTGTTAAAAGAGAATGAAGGGGAGGAAGTGAGTCAAGGAGTATAGAGGGCTTTACCAATGAATTTGGCTCTGAAAAAAACTAATTATATATAGTTAGGGAGCAGGATGTTAGAGCTAGAGAGTGTGTTTTACAAATGTGGGGGCTTTGGGTACTATTGTGGGCAATGAGAAAAGAACCCATATATACAAAGATATTGAAGATTAGAGAGTGAGGGAGTAATGATGGTGAGGCAATCTTTGGGAATGTGTGTGAATGTGTGTTATGTTATATTAAGGATGTAGTTGAAGAGTTTGCCTTGCTGAGAAATGCCATGTATTCATCAGAGACTTAAATAAATGAACCAACTACTATTTATTAAACATTTACTATGTGCCAGATACTGCACTAATCATTAGGGATATAAAGAAAAAGTGAAAAGAGGTCCTGGCATAAAAGATTGTATATTTCATATGGGAGACAACATGTATGCATGTGTATATATACATACACATCCATGTTCACAATGCAACACATGTGTATATATACATATACATATATACACATTGTGCTTGTAGAGGTATGCACACACATATAAACACACATGCATGCATCTTCATAAACACTGATCACATACACAGGTAGTCCATGCATATCTGACATGCAACATATATGTAGACACCTATACACATGCACATGCATGCATACGAATGTATATATATTTTTGTATGTATGTATGTTTATTGGTTTAGGAGAACTCCTGGGAGAGGAAAATCACCCTCTGCTCATGTAGGTCAGAACCTTCTCTACAATATAAAGATTTAGAGTTGCCTAAAGCACTGAGTAATCATTACTTACTCAGGGTCATTCAGCTTGCCTTTTGTCAAAGGTAGGAACTGAGTCCCATTCTTCTTGACTCTAAAGGCAGGTGTTTATACATTAAGAAACACTGTCTCTCATACAATATAAGCTACACACAAAGTACACACACACACACAAGTATTCCCTCCAGTTGTTAATGCTTTGCATTGTAAATGGAATCTAATCCATACTTGGAGGATATCAGATATATACCAATTATACTTATAAAGTAGATAGAGGGTAAACTTATAGGAGAAGTCATTATTTTTTTTTTTTTTTGGGAGCACAGGGAGGGACCTCCTGAAAAAATCATTTGAGTTAAATCTCAAAAGAAATATTTATAAAAGGCAGAAGTCAGGAGGGAAAAAATTCCAGGAATGAATGACAGATAGTGAAAAGGAATTAGAGAATTAAGAATTATGTATGTGCAGAACTTTGAAGTTCTAGGAGTGTGGGATGATGTCAAAGATTTATCAGACAATTAGGAGTTACTCAAAAGGGAGAAAATGGGAAGAGATCTAATAGTAAACAGCTTTGATTTTCTTAGTGAAGTATGAGGCAAGGTTCTGAATTGAGATGGTGAGAGAAGGAACACCATGGGAGACTTGAAGAAAAAACAGAAATTTGAACAGGTGTTATGATATGTAGGGAAGAAAATTAGAGTTCAGTTCAAATGCTGATCAATTAACCCCAAACTTTCCTTATGTCAATAACAACCTATTCTTTTGTCAATACCTGTTTATGTGGCAGTACCAAATAGTGCTGCCAACCTCCATTTGGTGGTTCACAAATCATAAGACAGATTGAGAGTTGAATGATAACCTAGCAGTTATTGAAGTCAATCCCCTTCTTTATCAGATGAAGCAATTGAAGCTTAATGAGTTACCCAGGATCACATGTATAATTAGTCTGATGTGGGATTTGAGCCAAGGTTTTTCTTATTTTAAGACAACTATGTGGCTCTGAATCTGGAGTTGGAAAGCCTCATCTTCTGACCTCAGACACTTAATGGATGTGTAATTCTGGGCAAGTCATTTAACCCTGTTTGCCTCAGTTTTCTCATCTACAAACTGAGCTGGAGAAGGCAAACTACTCTAGTATTTTTTTTTACCAATACCAGATGAGGTTATGGAGAGTCAAGACATGTTAGAAATGACTGAACAGCAAAAACTTCCTTACTTCATGCCCAACATTCTTTTTTTTATTTTTAATTTATTTTTTTTTCCAAACATCAGTGTGTCACCTTTCTACTTGGCAGCATGCCTAAGTTGATTTGATGACATTTTTCAAACCAAAGTTGGAAAGTTGGAGTCAAAGCAAATAACATTTTTACTCAAAATGTCAATTTGGAGAAGAATTCAAAACCAACTGCTGGCTACAATGATACTGGTTTCCTGGTATCAATTAACTACATATCTGTAAATTCAATTGATAAGCATTTATAAAGCCTATTATGTGACAGGTACTGTAGTAAGTACTAGGAATATGAGAGAGAGAGAGAGCGAGAGAGAGAGAGAGAGAGAAAGAGACAGAGACAGAGAGAGACAGAGAGAGACAGAGAGAGAGACAGAGATAGAGACAGAGAGACAGAGACAGAGAGAGATAGAGAGAGACAGAGAGATACTCAGCATCCTGTTTTAGTGGGACAACTCCAAAGATCACATAAACCTCATTTTAAAAAGTGCTTTGATTTTCACAAGATAAAATATAACAGATGTCAGCTTCACTTTATCTCCTATTCTTCAGAATAAGGACCGACCCCATTACACTTCTTGAACAAATTGTCATGGATTACTTTTTCCTTCTTTTTTCTCTGAAAACTATTGGATCACAATCCTGTTTTCTCTTGCTTTCCTCTGTTTCTCTCTTTGACTTTAATACACATGTGTATCACATGTACCCTTATGCACACAGAGTGTTGAAATCATTCAAACTAATTCCATGAATTGGTTTTCCAACTGATTACTCTTTATAAAAGGAAGATACATACGTTTATTATAATTTCAGTGGATACGGGGTCAAGGTAACCTCCTCATAATGTAAATATGTTATTGGTTAAATATATCTTTTCTACATACTGTAATTCTGATATTGTACTTAATTACACAAAATGGAATATTTAGGAGAATTCAAAAAGAAATCTTTCTATCATAAATAATTTCTTCTACTAGAGCTTAGTGATTAACTTGAAGAAAATATGTAGGGCAATATATTAAATGGTTCTGTAGTTTACTGTTTTCAGAAAGAAAGAAGAAATAAACCAAGGCCTTTGCATGGATTTTTAAAATACCATATCTTTGATTTTATTGGCATAGGGAATACCCTTGTGAAAACTTTCTCCACTGATGCATATCAACAAGTCAGATATAACAATAGTCTTAGAGACTTGACAGGACTCTTTAAGATTGTGATTTGTCCCATCTTCCCATAACTGAACAGACCAGTGGTAGGACTTGAATCTTGCCCTTCTTAGCTCCAGCCTGACATTCTATCCATTATGCCATAATACTACTCCATATGTATGAATTCATGTTGAAAATGTCACCTTATTTTGAACATTTTAAGTGTAGTGACTTGCAAAGAATTGAAATTTAATGAACTTTGTTGAAGTGCATAGGCATGTATATTATATATTGATTATTGAAAAATGATTTCCTGATCTTAATATTTCAGTTTTTGATAAAAATACATAAAATTCTTTGATTGCATTTTTAAATGATGATGCAGTAAATTCTCACTAATTCTGACTAATAGATTAAGGCTTGTGTGGATTAGTAAAGCACACTTTTGCTTATGTGGATGCATATACCTACACACATGTGTATATACACATATATGTGTATGTGTGTATTCTTCAACATATAGTTGAATTTGGTAAGTACTGGCAAGTATAGCTATTATCAGCTCTGTTTTTGTAATGATGGCATTGTTTGTATTAAAATCATATAATTATTTCAAATTACCTTCAATTCAGATGCTACTAAAATGTTGAAAATGTGAAGTAAATTAAACATTCCTTTTATTCTCATTTTTACAATGTTAATCTTCCTATTAAATCATTTTTATACATAGTAAAAAATGTTTTTCTTTGTTTTAAGGGGTATACTTTAATGAGATTGTCTGATACCAACACTATTCTAGTGTGGGCCCCTATCACTTGACACTTTGATTGTTTTAATGGCCTTCTAGTGGGTCTGTCTTCCTATAGTGTCTCCTTATTCCAATTCATTAGCCAGTTAGACATTAAGTCGACTTCCCTAAAAATGTACATCTAATCATGTTACTTCCTTTTTCCATAAGCTCCTGTGGCTTCTTGTGCCTGCAGAAGCAAATAAAAAAATTCTTTGTTTAACATTTAAAGTCCTTTGAAACCTAATCCCCTCTTTTCAGTCTTATAACATCTCACTCCTCTACACATACTCTTTAATCTGGAGATGGCTCTGGAAGAAAAAAGTGAGGCTGGTAACCTTGCACAGCCTTCCCTCACTTAAATCCAATTCACTTGTATGTCATAGCATCACCTCCTTGATTTCATAGTCCTCTTTAAGAAGGAAGGATAAACAACAACACCCTCAACAATTCTTTAATCCAGTAACACTGGTATCCTGGCTGTTTCACAACTCACTCTATTTCTTAATTATAAGAATTTTCTCTGTTTCTCTCTCATTCTCCGAATGCTTTCCCTCTTCCATTAGGACTGTTGAGTTCCCTAGATTTAAGTTCAACTAAAATCTCACCTGCTACAGGAAGCCTTCTCTAAACCTCCTTAACTACCAGTGTCTTTTTTTCTTTTAATTATTTCCTACTTATCCTATATATAGCTTACTTTGCACATGTTTGCCTGCCTATTTTCTTCCCCATTTTATTGTAAACTCTTTTAGGGGGCATTTCTAGTGCTTACTATAGTACCTGCCACATAATAGGTTTAATAAATGTTTATCAATTGAGTGATGATTGAATTTACAAATATGTTGTTAATTGGTACCAGGAACACATGAAATTTTTGAAAAAATATAAATTGTATTTCATTTTTTCCAAATTAAAATTGAAAGATAGTTTTCAATATTAATTTTTACTTGTTTTTGTTTTGCAAGGCAATTGGGGTTAAATGACTTGCCCATGATCACCAGCTAGTAAATGTTAAGTATTTGAGACCAAATTTGAACTCAGGTCCTCCTGACTTCAGGGCTGGTACTCTAATCCAGTGCACCATCTAGCACCCCACAACATTTATTTTTATAGGATTTTGAATTTCAAATTTTTTCCCTCACTCCCCTCATCCTTAAGATGGCAAGCAATCTGATATAGTTCATACATGTGCAATCATGTTAAACATGCTTCTACATTAGTCATATTGTAAAAGAAACAACAGAACAAAAGGGAAAAACCACACAAAAAAGTGAAAATATTATTCTTTTATTTCCATATCTTTTTTTTTCTCTGGATGTCATAGAATTTTCCATCATGAGTTTTTTGAAATTATCTTGGATCATTGTACTGCTGAAATGAGCTAAATCTATCATAGGTGATCATTGTGCAATATTACTGTTACTACGTATGATGTTTTTCTGGTTCTGTTCACTTTTCTCCACATTGATCCATGTAAGTCTTTCTAGGTTTTTCTGAAATCTACCTCCTTATAATTTTTTGTAGCACAATAGTATTCCACTATATTCATATACCACAACTTATTCAATCATTCCCCAAATGATGGGCATTTCCTCAATTTCCAAATTTTTTTGTTATCACAAAAACCAATGCAATAAATAATTTTGTATATGTGGGTCCTTTTCCCCATTTTATGATTTCTTTGGGATACAGACCTAGTACTGGTATTTCAGGTTCAAAGGATATTCATGGGAAAACATGACTTTAGAAGAAATAGAAAAAAATTGAGTAGGACAATTTTGAGTAAAATATCATAGAATTTTATTTATTCTAATAGATCAAAACTCTTTTTTTTTAGCCAGCAGCAAGAGAACATATTAAGAGAGAATGTTAAGGATATTAAAAATCCTTGAGTTTGGGGAATGATATTTTAAATTAATTCCAATATATATGAAATAAGAGCATGTCTTGAAATGAAAACTGGGATTTGAAAATTCCAAAATTAAGGAAATGAGCAATTTGCCACTTAATATTACTTTTGAGACTTTGGTCAAGTCATTTGCTATCTCTTGGCCTCTGTTTTTCCTACCATGAATATGTTTAATGTTTCTCCTGAAATTCAATCTGCTATATCTTTAAAATGAGGCAGTTAGACTTGACAATCACTGGAAAATTTTCTATTTCCAAGATTCTATAGCTATATCTAGAGTTTGGGAAACCCTTTAGGTTGTTGAGAATCTTGTTTCCGGCATGTGTTTGCTTTTCAGCCTGAGCAGTTTGTTTGCCTTTAGAAAGTTACAGTTTCTTTATTCAGCTGGAAGAAATTTTAGAGCAATGTTTTCTCCTCACATTCACTTGCCTTTTGCTTTGTTACATTTAATTATATCCTCCCTTAAGGCAGATGGAAGGGGAAAGAACCAAGCAAACATGTTCCACTTCAAATTTTGCTCTGCCCCCAAAAGGTATAATTGTAACTTAATAAACAGAACCACATTGTGATTTAATTAACAAGTCACAGCAACAAACAAAACAGTAAATCTGTGATTTATTTTAATATAATGGAAATGGTTGGTCTCTTTTAGATGGGATTCAAAGTGATGGGAAATCAAATTTAGTTCTGCAGTCATCCTAGCACAGCATAGCATCCCCAGAATATAAAGTACTGATATACTCACACAGTACACTCTGAAAATAAGGGAATATCCATGGAATAGACACTCCTTTGATAGGCATGCTGATTCCTGAGGATGGTTTTCTGTTTAGCTGTCTTTCCCAGAATATAAACTTTGGGACAAATTCTATGCCTTGAAAAAAATATTTTAAACAACCTTTATTTAATATGAAGATTTGTAAGTGAATAGTTAATGATTCAATTAATCCAAAGATCTCTATGAAATAACATCTCGGTACAACTTAAATTTGCAGTATGACATAATAATCTTTAAACTATTTACCCTAAGAATATGGATTAAAAAATGTAGACATCTCACTACAGGTATTTTACTTAAAGGTTTCTGTGACACAAAGCTAAAAAAAAATGAGTAGGACAAAGAATCTTAGAAATATAGAGTTTGAATGTCTTCCAAACCTTGGATTATACAGTAATGAAAATGATGATCCAGAGATATAAATAAAACTTCTTAAGATAAAACAAAGCATATGGTAGAGTAAGAAATAAAATTTAAGATTCTCTAATTTCTATTTGATATTAAATCTAGTATTTCAATTCATCAAATATATCATAAATATTTATAATATATAAAACACTGGGTATAACCAGGTATAAAAATTAAATAATTCATTTCTTCAAGGACTTTATCATCTAATGAATTCAATAGGAAAAATATACAATATAGAATAGGATAGAGGTAAGGGGTATCCAAATTTTGTGCTATAAGAAGTCTGAACAGTGAAACACATCTTTCATTAAAGTGAAGATGATAAGAAAAGGTTTTGTGATGAATTATGTGTAGAAAGAAGGAAGGTACTTTAACAGATAAAGGTGAAATAAAGGAGGACTTCTTAAACTTTTTTCAGTTGTGACCTGAGATGTTTTTATATTATCCTGAGCATATAGGTATATAAAATATGTATACAAATCAAAGATTTACTGATAATAAATCATAATTTTGTGACCCCCCCAATTCAGCTATGTGATCCCACATAGGATAGTAACCCACAATTTAAGTTTTGATACAGAATATCTTTTTGAGTTTTAGCTTTGGGCAATAAAACATGTACTTCTCAAAACTATATATATCATGAACTATGGATATTTTAATTGTAGTTTTAAAAGCAGTGTTCACATCTACACCATGTGGAAAAGTCTATGGGCTTTATAAAAGACTTATTGAGCCTCCTCTTCATGCACATTTTAGGGTTAGATTTAGTTTAAATTTGACCACAATTACCAGCTACATGACCTTGAACAAATGATGTAACCTTTTTGTTTTAATTTTAGATGTTTTAATTTTAGAAATAAAATGACATCCATTAAAGACTATTTATTGCATATTAGTCATGAATAAGGCACTATTAGTTACTGAATGAATATAAAAAGAAAAAAGACATTACTGTTCCCTTCTTGGAGCTAAGATAAAATATGAAAGCACAATGAGCATTAGGAAGGGACATCTCTGAAATGCTAGTTCAGAGGAAGAAGAGATGAATAGATT
Source organism: Myrmecobius fasciatus (assembly GCA_023553655.1). Taxonomy (NCBI): domain Eukaryota; kingdom Metazoa; phylum Chordata; class Mammalia; order Dasyuromorphia; family Myrmecobiidae; genus Myrmecobius; species Myrmecobius fasciatus. Next base: position 39,663 of record JAJPUD010007631.1, on the reverse strand, counting down.
GTAAGATTCTTGAGGACAAGGCCTGTCTTTTGCCTCTTTTCATATTCCAGGACTTAGTAGTACCTGACATATTGTAGGCACTTAATAAATGTTTATTTATTGACTGATTATTGATCATGATCCTTCAGGTGATAATTATTGGTACACAAACATACTCATACACAAAAACCCTCATATACACAGTTATTGTGGTCTGTTTATCATTTATATATGAGAATAAGACTAAATAAGATAACCAGCCTTTCCCCGAATGAGTACCATGAAGTTTTCCATTTGATTTCCATTTACCATGATATTACATATCTCTTCTGTGAAATGCACAAATTTATTTATTTTTTATAAAGCTTTTTATTTGCAAAACATATGAGTGACCTTTCAACATTGACCTTTGCAAAAAAACTTTTTTTTCCCCAAGCTTTTCCTTTCCCTCCCCCACCCCCCCACCCCTAGATGACAGGTAATCTAATACATGCTAGATAGGATAAATTATATGACAAATATAATACATGTATACATATCTATACAGTTATCTTACTGCACAAGAAACATCAGATCTAGAAAGAGAAGAAGAAAAAAAAACAACCTAAGAAGGAAAACAGAATGCATGGAAATATTCACAGAAAGCGTTAAAATGCTGTGTTGTGGTTCACTCTCAGGTCCCACAGGCCTCTCTCTGGATGTATATGACTATCTTCATCGCAGCACAACTGGTTTGAATCACATCATTGTTGAAGAGAACCATGTCCATCAAAATTGATCATCGTATAGTCTTGTTGCTGTGTATAATGTTCTCCTGGTTCTGCTGATTTCACTCAGCATCAGTTCATGCAAGTCTCTCCAATCCTCTCTGAAATCCTCCTGTTGGTCATTTCTTACAGAACAATAATATTCCATAACATTCATATACCATAATTTATTCAGCCATTCTCCAATTGATGGGCATCTTTTCAATTTCCAGTTTCTTGCCACTACAAAAAGGGCTGCCACAAACATTTTTGCACATGTGGGTCCCTTTCCCTCCTTAAAAATCTCTTTGGGATATAGGCCCAGTAGAAACACTGCTGGGTCAAAGGGTATGCACTGTTTGATAACTCTTTGAGCATAGCTCCAAATTGCTCTCCAGAATGGTTGGATCCGTTCACAGTTCCACCAACAATGTATCAGTGTCCCAGTTTTCCCACATCCCCTCCAACAGCTATCATTATCATTTCCTGTCATTTTAGCCAATCTGACAGGTGTGTAGTGGTATCTCAGAGTTGTCTTAATTTGCATTTCTCTGATCAATAGTGACTTGGAGCACCTTTTCATGTGACCAGAAATAGTTTCAATTTCTTCGTCTGAAAATTGTCTGTTCATATCTTTTGACCATTTGTCAATTGGAGAATGGCTTGAATTCTTATATATTTGAGTCAATTCTCTATATATTTTAGAAATGAGGCCTTTATCAGAACCTTTGGATGTAAAAATATTTTCCCAGTTTACTGCTACCCTTCTAATCTTGTCTGCATTCATTTTGTTTGTACAAAAACTTTTCAACTTGATATAGTCAAACTTATCTATTTTGTGATTAATGATGACCTCTAGTTCTTCTTTGGTCACAAATTCCTTCCCCCTCCACAGGTCTGAGAGGTAAACCATCCTACATTGTTCTAATTTGTTTATAATATCATTCTTTATGCCTAGATCATGAATCCATTTTGACCTTATCTTGGTATATGGTGTTAGGTGTGGGTCAATGCCTAATTTCTTCCTGACTAGTTTCCAATTATCCCAGCAGTTTTTGTCAAATAGTGAGTTTTTATCCCAAAAACTGGGGTCTTTGGGTTTATCAAACACTAGATTACAATTGTCATTGAGTATTTTGTTCTGTGAACCTAACCTATTCCACTGATCCACTACTCTATTTCTTATCCAGTACCAAATGGTTTTGGTGACCACTGCTTTATGATATAGTTTTAGATCTGGTGCAGCTAGGCCACCCTCATTTGCGAAATGCACAAATTTAGAGACATATTCATATAGACTATGTGTAATCGATCAGTGGTGGCTATATTGGTCTGATTGAACAAATGCACATTTTAGTGCAATGTACTTGTTCAGACACTGAACATTTGCCCTAACATTGTGATGTCATTTTGGTCTTTCTTGAGAAACAAGGATAGCAACCAACCTACCCACTTAGCCTGAGAAAGTAAATAGTATCAACACTGAGAAAGTCTTGGTATAGGACTAAGAGTTATGGACATTTCAAGCATATAGAAGATTAACTTTTCCTGTTTCACAAATAACCTCATTTTATTCTTTAGCAAATGGATTCTCTTGACCATGAATGACCTTGACTTCTAGAGCACAGGAACCAAAACATCTTGAAAGATTAAAACAGTTTCATCTTTCTTATCCTAGCAATATCTTTCAGTTCTATGCAGCAGAGTTACATGAGAAAAGAAACAAGGGATTTGTGCATATGAACATGCACATGTGGATGTACACGTGTGCACACACACACACACACACACACACACACACTTTACCAGCTGTGATTCTTTCTAGCCAGTGAAAATGTTAATAAAAGCTGTTACCAGATGGTATGTAGTAGAGCCCAGGAGAGGAGGACTGGGAGACACATGTTTCCTCTCCCTTTTCTCCTTAATACCTAGTAGGAAATGAGTACCTCTTTTGAAATCTTTGCCCTATCCAAAGAGCCAGCCTTGGAAACAATATGTTTGTCAAAAATATTTTTCTTTTTCTGAGTCCCCAAAACTCCTTGTTTACTGGCCATACCTAGGACTGACTGCTAGTCTCTCAAGTTCTATCTTCTATAAGAACTAGGAGAAAAGAGGGAGAGAAGGAGATATGTGCAAAAGTCATCCAAGTGGTCCATAAATAGTCATTAACCACCTACCAGATGGCTGGTTCTATGTTTCACACATTAAAGAGGTTCAGGATGGGGAAGAAGCAGTATAAGACATAATCTTTTACATCTAAAACTTTGTAAATGAATTGAAAATATTAGAAATATGTGAAATAAAATTCAAATGTTTTTATTTTCATTTGGGCACCCAAGTTCAAAGTTAAATCCTACCTGAATATCTAAGGGATCTTTCTAATGAGAATTGTGTTTCCATTATTCCCCTATGGGTCATGTCAACATTTTTGGGTCTAGTGCTGTGATTCTATGATTTTTCATGAATGTGAGAGAACTTTATGTGAAGTCTGTGTATGTGTATGTGTGTGCTCTCTCTTTAATCATTGACATAGAGAAACTCTTTGTGTGGCTATTCCTCTACTCATGTATCCCTGGAACTTTTTTGTAGTTTATAATTGTAGAGTACTTAGAGTCCTGTGAAGTTGAAATGTCTTGTGAACAATCAGCTATTATGTTTCAGAGGCAAGACTTGAACCCAGACTTTCATGTCTCTAAGACCACTACTCTCTACTCACTATTCTGCTTCTGAAATATAATTGAAACTTGCAATCTTATTGGTCTAGGGAACTCTTAGGAATGTGTTAAGGAGCCTTGAAACTTCCTCTACCAACTCAGAAAAGTATTTCCTTGACAACGTACAATGTCAGAGAATAATCTGGATACAATGAGACATTCTAGGATTTCCTTAGGGGTTCACTATCACTGTGTCAGATTCAGAACTATAAACTAAGTTTGAATCTGAGGGTAGATATTTCTCTATGTCACATGGTCTCTCAAATGTCACCTACAATAGAATAGTAATGTGAAAAAGGTATGAAAATGGTGCCTTCTATATTGATGTCTATAATTTTGCCTCTAGATATTTAATTATAAAAAAGCATTATCTTCTTCCTTAATTCTACAGATTCCCAGGCCCTCTTTAATGCTGAGTGCTTTCCAAACATCTTTGGGAACAATTCTATATTTGATCTATTCAAAGCAGTACAACTTTGACCTTCATAATGCTGATGACTTGTTTTGTGAATGCACAGGCACAGTTTATGGTATAGACAAAAAACATTGAGAGAGAGAAGTAATTTCAGATGATATTAATTCATAATCTCTGCTGTGCTAGAAGTTTCTTTGCCTTATCCTTGTACTGATTAAAAAAAATAATGGGAGAATTGTACACACACAATGTATTTTTCAAGTGTGGAGTTCTTCTACCTCTGAAATAGCAATGGCCCATAAAATAAAAGGGTGTGTTGAAAAGTGTCACTCAAAGCTCAGAGGTGGGTAAACACCATTTGAAGATTCCCTTTGACCCAAGGTCAGAATGAAGAAAGAAAATACTTGTAAGTATTATTGACTTAATTGTTTTAATAATAAATAAAATGATTCTTTAAGTTAGGCTTTCTGGGTCATAAACAAAAAGAATGGAAATTTACATCTTCACTGTAACTTAAACTTCCTTGTGTATTTCATATATTTTTTTTAAATGGACACTCATGAAAATCTTCATTCTATATAACAAACAAGGAGAATGGTGGGTGTTCTAGGACCATTAAACATATGCCATTAATTCTGTCTTAAATTAGATGACATGTTTGTAGTATGAGTATTTGTGCTTCACAGGTGTTTTATTAATTTTTAACACCTTTAAATAGTAATGACATTATTTTGTCATGAGAATTCAGTTTTATTTTTGCATATTGGTTTCAGGACTACAATCAATAAATAACTGCTCTTAAAATTACTTGTACTTAGCCAAGCAAAGTAAAATGAAGAATGACCTGCTAATAGAATTTAATAGGCTTTTACTTTACCTTTTAGCCTTTTTGTTCATCATAGAAAAGGGTCTAAATTTACCTGTGAACACTTTTGACTTTATAAGCCATTATGGAAATGCCTTTTGAGTTTTTTCTTGGTCTATTCTAATTAAGAGTTGGCAATTACTCTATATAAATTTTAGCACTTAGAAAATATTGGTGGTTACTACTAATGACAATGTTCTAGAGAGTCAGTTAAAAATATAATATAATTATGGAATTTTCAGTTTGAAGGGAGCTCCCAAGTCCATCTAATTGATTGCTTCCACCTTTAGGAAAAGGATAAGCTACGGAAAGATAAAAATCTAAGAATTGTTAGTTTAATATTCTACCTGATTCAAAAATCCACCTCTTGGTATTTCCAACATCTTTGCCAACTAGTCATCTAATCTCTGAATATATACATTGATGGGAGACAAACTACCATACAGGGAAGCCTATTACATTTTTAGGCTAGTTGAGATTAGGTGACTCTTTGTCATATTGAAATTAAATATGTCTCCCTTTCACTTCTAATCTGTGGATCTATTTCTACCTTTTGTGATCAAACAAAATATGACATTCCTTAAAAGATTTGAAGGCAGTGATCCTGTACTTTGAACCTAATGGAATCAATCAATAAATGCTGATAGGATTGAATGGATGTTCTCCCTAGTTCTTTACCATTCTTGTTCCCCTTCTCTAGAAATACTCCAGCTTTTAAATTTCCATTGTATAAACTACTGGATAATCCTCACTCTAGTTAGAAGTTCACACACACACACACACACACACACACACATATACATTGATGCCTACCACAATAATTGCACTTTAAAAAAAAATCTCTAATGTCTTTCTTTTACTCAATCTTTCTGGAACTCTCTTTCCTGATCTGCAGATGTATAAAGGAAACCAAGGGATTCTTGCTAATTACATAATAGTTTATCAGGGCATTTCTAAGTTTAACTTCTAAGTAAGTTTATTACTCCATTATGCCATTGTATCAATGGGGATAAACAGATTTAAATGGAGATAAACTCAGACTTAAACTAATCAGGCACCTTTCCTATCAATATAATTCAGTAGAAAAGGATACTAGATTAGAACTAATTTGTGTTATCATAAAATACAAGGAATTACAGGTTACTTAATAATCCAACCTCTTCAGTTAAAAATGCTCTGCCATTTACCAAGTGTGTGATGTTTGAAGATATTCTTGGCCTCAGTCAACTCCTCTGTAATATCATCATCATACTTGTGCTATCTTCCTCACAATATTTATATTGATTGAATGAAAGAATCCATAGGAATGCCTTGTGAAGAGAAAACAATGTATAGAGAAGTTACTTGAGAGTCACAGAATGTGATAGAAATTAGAGTTTTCATTACTTCTATTATTGCTAACATTTTAAAACCATATCTTGAGTGAGATACCTAAATATCAACAAAGGATTGATAAAATTGACAACCTAATAACCAGTTATTCATTTTGGAATGAATTTATTTTTTATATGCAAAGCAAAGCTGATAAAAGCTAGAGAAAGTTTTCAGGTTTAATCTGTTACTTGTTACAGACATTATATCATTATTTAGATCATATGTGGAGGGGACAAAAATTAAATGATAAAATATAGAAATTCTCTAGTGACAATCATGTTTAATATTTTCTCAGGCTTGTCTTATGGCTGAGTTTTGTATAGGGTGAAATCCATTTTGGCTTCTAATAAGTGTGTTTCTCTCTCTCTCATTCTCTCTTTATATATATGTATATATAAGATGCTTGTTGGAAAGAACACACATCAACATGTTCAGAGGGGCTTTTTTTGAAAGTAAAGAACTGGAAACAAAGTAGATGTCTATCCAGTGACAAATGACTAAACTTGCTGTGGTATAAGAATTTTACAGCATATTTCTGTTCTATAAGAAATAACTATGAATGAAGAAGCATATGAAATAATGTAGTGTGATGAAAACAGAATCAAGGAAAATAACACACAGAGTTACTATACAATATAAACAGGAAAAAACAACCAAAACAAAATAAAAATAAAACTCAATAGTGTATAATTATGGTTAAGCTTTGTTCTACAGATAGGAAAACGTAACTACTCTGGGTTTTTTTTTTTTTTTTTTTGAAGAAATAGGGAACCATGGCTATAAAATAATGCTCCTGCTATGGTTGAATACATTTGTTTTTGTTAATTGTTGAATGTTCTATGAGTGTCTTGTTTAATTCCAGTATTAAACATGTAGTACCAGGAAACTATTCTGAGTTAGCTCCAGCCTAAACACCATTACACATAGTATGTGTATTGGTAGGTTTTGTCAAACTGTTTATGTGTGTGTGTGTGTGTGTGTGTGTGTGTGTGTGTGTGTTGTATGATAATAGATCTGGAGTTACAAAAGACCTTGGAGGGCATTGAATCCTACTGTGTCATTTTGCATATGTATAAACTGAAGACCATGGAGATTAAGCAATTTTTCCAGGGTCATATAGGTAATACCTGAAACAGAATTTGAATTCAGTTTTTCTTGATTCCAGGCTGAATACTCTATCTATTATACTAGTGCTGTCAAATCCAAATAAAAATGGAGGTCACTGAACATACATAAAGATATTAAGTAAGAAAACCATGTATTAATATTATTTATGTTCTATTGTATTTTATTTATTGTGTTAAATATTTCCCAATGACATTTTAATCTGGCTCTGAGGTACACTGTCCTTATGTTTGACACCTCTTCACTACATCGTGCTTCCTTTTCTTTTTTTATTCTTTGTTTCTTGCTAAAGAAGGAAAGAGAGATGTATTCAAAAATTAAGGTGACAAAAACTCTAGATATTAATAAAAATTTAAGAGCTTTCTGTTTTCCCTTCCTGCTTAAAAGCCTGTTGACTGATTTTGTATTATAGACTGTGCTTAAAATTCTGCGGGCCAATTTATCAGGCTACGAGGAGACATAAGGTCTGACATATACATAATATTATATATACTTTTGGTCTGAGACTGGTGGCAGCCAGAGCTATCGCACCAAGTTATAAATATGATCATTTCTGATGTGCTTTTATAATCCCCAAGTACATGAAAATGAATTTCCATTATCCTCATTTACATTAAGACTTATTTTTACCATTACCAATGTGTGACTTCCAAGGACAGTCTTATAATGAAGTTGTTATGAGGACTGGGGACATCAATCCAATATAGATTCTGTTATTAGACCTTGCCTATTGCACACATAATGTGAGTTGAATATCTTAACTAAAAAAAACTATTCACTCGATGCTCTCCATTTCTGTCCCTACCTTGCCCTTCTACAGAAAGTACATATTTTGGAAAAATTCTTTTTAGTTTATCTATATTCATATTAGTCTATCCACATATAACAGTTAATTTCTAAGTTGAAGGTGAATTCTTTTTCTTTCCTCAAACTATAAAGAATGAGATCCTGGAGGTCCAATGCAAAAACAAATTGTGTATAAAACTTTGTACATATATTATGCTGGAGGTCAGAGGCAATAGACATTTTGGAGTTCTTCACAAAAGACACATATACTAAAATAAAAACACTTCCTGGGTAAGACAACAATGATGATAAAGTATGGGTGGTTTGTTAATATGTTGACAGTAATTTTTTTGTACCTTTGAGGCATAAAGGGCTGATAGGGAGGTCCAAAACTCAAGAGGATATGCTACATTTTCTATTTGAATAGGTGGAAATAGTGAGAGTGAAATAACTGATTCTGTAATTCAGAGGATCTGTACCAACATTGACATGTAATGATGGATTAGAATATGTATGAATGAATATGAAAAATGTAACTGAGATTAAAATTCAGTAACACCTCATTTATCTGGCATCATCAAGGAATGAGGGGTTTCATACAAGTAATTTCTCAGATAACTGAAACTAGAAGAGCCTAAACTAAAAACAATTTCCATCATTTTGATTAAAATATTTCTAAATTATATATTATACTTCCCAGCTTTCTTAAACAAGTTATACTAAAATAATTTAGTTATTTATTGATGTCTGAGGTACTTTGCTATGAAAATCAATTGTGCTACTCTATGTAAAAATGTCAGCAGGGGCTATTGATGTGTTTGGGATTATATAGAAAATGACTGCTATATTTTTAATAGAGTTCTTGCTTACTTTTTATAAATTGTATGTATGTGTGTGTTCTTCTCTTGTCAGAGATGTCACTTCTCTAGATTTCCAGTATTTCCATTTATTTCATATTCAATCATTTAAATGGTTCTCTCCCTTATAGAAGTAACTGTATGAACTTGGTATTGTTATTTTCTCCCTTCTCAGAGATCTTTTAAATTTTTCCTGTTTCCTGATGCTGAACTTAGAAGTCTTAACTGTGAGTAAGTCAGATGCTATTTCATGTATTGTGGTTACATAATACAATCACATAATCAGAATTTAGGAGATGAAAGAATCTGAAAAGTGATCTGACTGCTTTAACCATTCTCCTTCTGAGCAGAATAAAACTTTAACCACTCTAAGGAGACAAGAGTTTGGTGTGTGTATGCTTTTAATCACCCTCAAAGAAGAGGATCCTACAGTGTACTAACTCATTTTTTAATTTCAAGAAGAAATATCAGAAAGTACATCAGTATAGAATATGAAGTATCAGGAAAACTTTCTCTTAAAGATAAGTTTTTCATATTTTAGCTTATAAATTCATTCTCCATTTAGATTAAAATGATACCTATAGCTATAGAAGGTTGTTTTGGAAATGAAGAAAATTAGTTTTGAAGCTACTTTTATGAATATTTCCCAGAGCAAAATAACTCATAAAGGGATGTGTCCCTATGTATGTGAGATAAACAGATGGAGACACACAAAGAAATAGAGACAAAGATATATAAGCACATATAGAGACAGAGAATTTGTACTAAATTGCCATCCTTTCTCTTCTATTACATCATTACACATTTCATAAGTCCAGTGAATCTCATTTCTAGCAATAATTATATAACAGGAAAAATAACAGTAAAAACTAATACAAAGAGCAGTTTATTAAAACTTTCAAAACCTGGGTTCCTGTCCTGGTTCTACTTGTTTGAGTTGTGTCAATCAAGTATTTAATAAACACTTACTATGACATCTAGCTTTGGTGCGTATCTATCACTTAACTCTCACCTGTGTCTTCAAGAAGCTATAGAGTATGCATGTCACATCCTGCTAAACCATTTTGGTGGATGGGCTAAACCAGTTTTAGGGGGAATTATAGGGATATCTACCACAAGCATGTGAAGACTCCTTCCAATGGAATGAAAGGACAAGAAAAATTTGTTCATACAGCCATGAAGGCAGCTGAAAGAAGAATTATGGAATGCTAAGAACTTAGTAATACATCAAAGATTCCAAAATTATCCACTACATCCTGAGCTGTCACCAGTCATCCTAATTTTTTTTTTCACCACTGGACTTCAATGATTCTGGAAGACAGAATGAGACTGAGGATTAATGTTACCGCTTCAATAAAATTCAGTTCATATGCATATCACTCATTCAAGATATATTGTCTTCTTTGAAAATGAAGAATCAACAAAAACAACAATTTTGCCAGTTAATATGTCTAAAATTCATTTTTTATCTGTAAAATGGAAATAATATCTAACTCATAAGGATGTTCTTTTATTTCTAGACTTTAACCCCCTCAAATGTGGACATAGGTACACAGGAAAAGCTAAACTTCTATTAAGTAGATTCATGTGAGTATAAGTTTCAGATCTTTCTCCAAAGGCGAATTCTGGGTAAGTGGGGTTTATTAAAAAAAAAAAATGAGTTCACTGCATCCCTTAAGGGTGTGAGACTACCAAAGACAAACTAGAAGGTTTGAAGTATTTCCAAGAGCTAATTTTGAGTACCATTCACTTCCTTTTCATGAGAGCCACAGAACATTCTATAACTTGTTATAAGGACAGTCTTATATTACAAAACTATTCTTTTAAAAAATATAAGTAGGTGTAAGGTTAATCTGAAGGGTTGACTGCAAGGGCTTATTATCCAGGTATCAAAGGATATGAAAATCTGTCATTAGAGATTAATTTGTTTGGTTTCTTCTTGCAAATTGTATCCTCTTTAAAAATGTAAGCATTCTATTGAATGGCAACATAATAAAACAGAACATTTATCAGGTTGATTTTCCTTTTCACAGGAAGGTGCTGGTATATCCCTGAGAACAAGATAGTGTGGAGGGGAGGTAGGGTACTAAAAAAGTGGATAATAAAAGAAGTTGGCTTCATTTGGTTCTGTCAAGGTCTGGAACTGTATTCAAAATATTCCAAGTGAAATATAGTAGAAAGAACTAGTTATCATCAGTAGACTTTGGTTCAAATATTGGTCCTCCTATGTTCTACTCTATGTTCTGTGATCTTAGATAAATCAATTAACATCTCTGGGATTTTGTTTCTTCATTGGTAAACTGAAAGAGTTGAATTAAAATAAATCTTAGGATTTTTTTATATTATCTATCTGGGAACTGCTACTTCATGTGTTGAAGGGATGATATTGAGTATGATTTTGAGTGAAGACAGATTTTAACTATTATAGGACAAGCAATTGGCAAAAATTTTTGTCCTTACCTCAGTCAGAGAATGCTAAAATTTTATGGGTTGAGAAGTATTTCAAAAGAGTTCTAATCTGCAGATAAATCTGAAAGAAATGGTATGCTAGGGCAGACAAAAATCTGAAATCATACATTTTTTGTCTCATTCATTTTTAGGGGTAGTTGTTTTTACCCCAACTAATTTTTCCTGTTTATCAGATCCTGTTCAACTATTCATCCAGTGTCTCTGCATTTCCTTTGTATTAATTTCTCCCTGTTCAATACTTTATTTTTCTTTTGGGTTTATCATAATTATCAGCTTTCAATGAAAAAAGAAATGAAGAGAGCGAGGGATAATTCTTACACTTTAGGTATTTCTCTCTCAGTATGTGCTGTTTTCTTTTTTTCTTTTGAGTTTAGAATTATAAGGTAAGCTATCAGTCCTATAGAATACCAAGATTTTTTTTTTTTTTGGAAAAGGGAAGGGTAGGAGAGAGACAGGGAAGCCCAGAATTCCAATGTAATACTGAATAACAAGTAATTTGCATATTCACTAGACAGAACTTGAACTTGCTATGCAGTCATGTTCAACTATTCATCAACTGTCTCTTCGTTTCCAACGCACTCATTTTCTCCCTGTTCTGCATGTCTTCACTTCACATTAATTGTGATTGCTGGCTATCAACTAAACAGGAAACTTTGGAAAAACCAGTACATATTTTGAAGGCTTAAAGAAACAGCTTAAGTAGCAATGTAGTGTATTGGTAGGCAGGAGACCTGATTCTCCTTCAGTCTCTGTCATTAATTAGCTATATGGCTTTTTTTAGGTCACACTTCTGGCCCTTAGTTTCCTGGGCTACAAAATTAACCATGCAATTTGTGAGGTAGTTTGTGAAAATAAGATAGTTAAGGTTTCATTAAATGAATTTTACCAAATGAAGAAAATGACACTCGGAATAGCTTGCCCAAGGTCCCTTAGCTAGTAAATAGCATAGCTTACATCCAAACCCAGGACCTCTGACAATTAAAATGTAGGTACTTTCCAATAGATCTTGATGCCTCAAAGTCCCTTCCAGCTCTAAGATTCCATCATATAATTTTGTGAGTCCTTCATGAGTTGTTTTATTTTCTTTAATTTTCCCTCTTTTTCTCTCCCTTCTTTCCCCTCCCCAAATACATAAACCAAGGCTATTTTTTTTCTTTTTATTTTGTTGGTGTTATTTGCAGTCCCTTCTCCTTTCCTTTCCCATATAAGCATTGTTATATGATTCTTTCCTCTTGATTTAGAATTACCTTTTTCCTTTGTTTTCTATTCTATTTAAACCCATCAAGCAGTATCATAAGATCTAAATTCTGTTAAAGTTCCTGCTGATTTGTTATCCTTTATTTCCTTAATGTGACTTTCATACAACACTTAGTCTATACACACAAATGCTCTATTATACTCTTATTGATGTCAGCTTCTGACTGGCTACTGGAAAAGCTAGATTTTCTCCTGCCTTTCTGATGGCTTTAACTTTCATTCCAACCTAACAAGGTATTTTATCTTGACAACTTTTCAAATATATTTGGAATTACTGATTAGCAAGAAATATATAGTTAAGGCAGTATCAGAACATATTCTCCTCCTTCATATTCAACTTCCAAAAAAGCTGAATGTGACTTTTTGACATTTTAAATGTGCATGGAGAGTATCAGTATAAAGATGACTATCTAATGAAATACTTGTTTTCAAACTATTTATGGATTTTTCAATAGAATTAATAGGAAATAGAATAAAAAGCTACAAAACAATAGCAGTGTAATCAATTCTCATTCCTTGATTTCTGTAGGTTTTTTTTAAAATGATAAAGAAAACACACTAGATGCCATAAACCCAACTAAAATTGGATTTACATTCATAATGGTTAGGTTCACATCTCAGGAAAGAAGAAAATCATGCACTTTTAAAAAATGCATAATTGGAAATACTGTCCATGTACAAGAGTTACTGATATGTTGTATAATTCATTCTTCATTGGGTTCAGTTCTTCTTGCCACTATGATTTATTTAGAGTCTCATTTGTGAAATTTAGGTAATAGGTAAACAAATGCTCTTGATTGTTTCTCTCTCTCTCTCTCTCTCTCTCTCTCTGTGTGTGTGTGTGTGTGTGTGTGTGTGTGTGTGTGTAGTAAAGCCATAGGAAAGGACTTTATGTAGTAGTGGAATTATCAGAAAATAATTATAGGACAATTTAAGGAAAATGGCAGTGGTTTCATCAGCCAAGGGTAGCCAGATGATCTCTAGGTTCCATCTAAATTGAATTATTCATTGTACCCAACATTCTTTATGCTCTTCTACCTGTATGCTATTATTTATACTGTCCCTTAATCCTGGAAAGCTCTCCTTCCCTCTTTTTTTCAGGTCTGATCATGTCACTATCCTGATCAAGAAGTTTGTGTCTAAGATGAAATACATAATCATGGGTCCTTTATATGACACTTAAAGCTTTTTACATTCCAACGTATCTTTCTAGATTTATTTTGCACTTTACTCCTTTTTGCATTTTATGTTCCAGACAAACTGGTTCACTAATTGCTTTCCACATGTATTATATAACTTTTTTTCTTTCAAAAGTTGTCATTCTTCTCATGACTCTTTCTCTCCCCCATCTTAGGATACTCTTTTTTTAAAAAAAATATTAAAGCTTTTTATTCACAAAACATATGCATGGGTAATTTTTCAACACTGACCCTTGCAACATCTTCTGTTCCAAATTTTCCCCTCCTTCCCTCCATCCCCTCCCCTAGATGGGAGGTAGTCCAATACATTTTAAATATGTTAAAATATATGTTAAATCCAATATATGTATGCAAATTTATACAATTATCTTGCTGCACAAAAAAAATCAGATCAAGAAGGAAGAAAAAAAAAACACCTGAGAAAGAAAACAAAATGCAAGCAAAAGCAACAGAAAGAGTGAAAATGCTATCGTGTGGTCCATACTCAGTTCCCAAAGTCCTCTCTGGATGTAGATGGCTCTCTTCATCACTAAACAATTGGAACTGGTTTGAATCATCTCATTGTTGAAGAGAGCCATGTCCATCAGAATTTGATCATCGTATAGTCTTGTTGCTGTGCATAATGATCTTCTGGTTCTATCTCACTTAGCATCAGTTCATGTAGGTCTCTCTAGGCCTCTCTGAAATCATCTTGGTCATTTCTTACAGAACAATAATATTTCATAACATTCATATGCCATAATTTATTCAGCCATTCTCTAATTGATAGGCCTCCATTCAGTTTCCAGTTTCTTGCCACAACAAAAAGGGCTGACACAAATATTTTTGCACATGTAGGTCTCTTTCCTTCCTTTAAGATCTCTTTGGGATATAGGCCCAATAGAAACACTGCTGGGTCAAAGGGTATGCACAGTTTGATAACTTTTTGAGCATAGTTCCAAATTGCTTTCCAGAATGGTTGGATCTGTTCACATTTCCATCAGCAATATATTGGTGTCCCAGTTTTCCCACATCCCCTCCCACATTCATCATTATCTTATCCTATCATCTTAGCCAATCTAACAGGTATGTAGTAGAATCTCAGAGTAGTTTTAATTTGCATTTCTCTGAGCAATAGTGATTTGTGATGCTCTCCTTCTTTACTTAGAGTTTCTAGCTCCATCCAAGGCCAACCTGCATAAAATCTTTATTGATCCTTCCAATTGTTCATTTTCCTACCAAAAATTACTATGAATTTATTTTGTAGATATTTTCCCTTTACTTATTTCAACAGAAGTTAAGCTCCTTGAGGATGAGAGTTTTTTTTTAAATTTTTCTCTCTGTATCCTTAAAATCCCTAGTACATGGAAAGTGGTTAGCAAATAGTAGATCGATTCACACATTAATTGATACAAGGGAAACTTAAGAGATGATCCCTCCTCACCTAACTTACAGTGTACTTGAAGAAATAAAATAAAACACAAAAATAAAGAGAATAAGTAAGGACTGACCTATATCATACCAACTCTTAATAGGAATGCAGGGGAAAAAAAGGAAAATTCCTTCTGTGTCAGCAGGCTTAATATAGAAAGTAGAGATTTATTAGAGCTTTGAAGAAGACAGAAGATAATGGTAGCTGGAGGAAAGTAAAATATTCTGTTGCTTGGGGTAAGGGTAATGCCATGAGCAAAAAGCCCAGAAGTTAGAAATGAGCCTAGTATGAAGGCCACACCTCAGTGGCTTATTCTTTGATGGATCTGTAAAAATATTAATGTGAATTGGATAAAACATATTACAACCTACCTACACCTTCTAATTCTATATAATTCTTGTCTGTGTCTTTCAAGTAATTCTCCATAAAGGATTTGCCCACTGATCTGGAAGACTTCTTCTAGGTCGATCAATCAACCAATCAATAAATATTTAACAAGTGCCTACTATGTAGGAATAGGGTGTTCAGGGAAAACTAATACCTCTAGTATAAGGGCTGCTGAGCCTTTATTAGGTCTGCTTTCTGCCTTTGGTATCCACCTGAATCACACAAGTCTTACCTGAGGCTCCAAGAAACTGTAACATGTAGTGGCCATCTCCCAGTAAATTGTTTTAGTAGACAGGTTTGGGTAACCAAATGGTTTCTTTGAGTTAGGGGCTATATACTCCCAGCATGTAAAGACTATTTATGAGAGAAGCAAATATAACAATTTGTTCCAACAGCCATGGAGGCAGCAGACATAGGCAACATGGAGCACTTGGAGCTTGTTTGGACATTGTAGATACCAAGTTCATTCACTGCAACTTGAACCATCACTAGTAATCTTGACTTTTTCTTGTCACTGCACTTCAATGATTCTGGACAAGAGAGAGTGAGACCCAGAATTGCACACAACTCTGCCTCACTTGAATCCAATTAATTAATTAATTAATTATAAATCAGAAGATATCACCTGTACCATTCCATTTTTAACTATGTGCCAGGCATTTTGCTAAGTGCTTGAGATATAAAAAGAAACAAAAAGAGCCCCTAAACTCAATGAGTTTCCAAATTAATGGGGAAACACACAAACAGAAATATACAAAGCAAACTATATTCAGAATAAATGTGGTAAAATCAACTGAAAGAAGGCACTGGAATAAAGAGGGCTTGGCAAAACTTTACTGTAGAGATTAGGATTTTAGGTAGTACTTAAATGAAGCCAGGCAAGTCAGTAGTCTGAATAGGGGAAAAAGAACATTCTAGGAATGGGGATAGACAAAAAAATGGACCTGAGAGATGGAGTGTCTTGTTCCTGCAACAGTCAGAAAGCCAGTGCCTGGATTGAAGAGAAAATGCTGGGGGCCTGAAATAGTTTGGGTAGAATTGTGAATGCTAAACAGAACTCTTTTTTTTAAATTAAAACTTTTTATTTGCAAAACATGTATGGGTAATTCTTCAACATTAACCCTTACAAAGCTTTCTGTTACAATTCCCCCCCACTCCCTACCCCTCCCCTAGATGGCAGGATATCCACTACATGTAAATTATGTTAAAATACTTGACCATAATTTATTCAGCCACTCTCTAATTGATGGGCATCCTTTCAGTTTCCAGTTTCTAGCCACTACAAAAAGGGCTGCCACAAACATTCCTGCACATGTGGGGTCCTTTCCTTCCTTTATGATTTCTTTGGGATATAAGCCCAATACAAATGCTGCTGGGTCAAAGGGTATGCACAGTTTGATAACTTTTTGAGCATAGTTCCAAATTGCTAAACAGAGCTCTTTTAACATTCCATGGGTGAATGAAAAGAAAAGTCCCTATGAAAAGTAACAACAGATTGAAAATGAAGTACATTGGCAGAATGGCTAAATAAATTGTGGTACATGTGTATAATGAGTTCCCACTGTGCTCTAAGGAAAAAAAATAAATATAAAGAATACAAGTAACTACAGAAAGAATTATATGAACTTATGTTAAATTAATAGAAACATGAAAACAACATATAAATTGATTACAAAAACATAAATTGGCAAAATAACAAGCCAAATTGAATACTATATAGTCATAATAACCAAGCCTGTTTCCTGAAAAGAGATGTGATAATATTCTCCCCCATTCTTCATTAAGGTGTGAAACAATGCAAGGAGTATCAGACACATTAGTTTTGCAGACCCTTTCTTTTGTATTCTTCATTTACAAAGAACAATATATGCTTAATAAATGCTTGTTGACTGATAGTCTGGGTAAGGGAGAATGAATATATCTGTAAATTAAAATGAAACAAAAATAAAATATAGCAATAAAAATATCCAGTAACTATTGATACAAAATTGTGTCATCCCTGACTTTTGCTACATGATAAACCACTCCTTTTTTCATCATTTTCTTTGATTATTTTTATTTTATTTCTCTACAGATCTGTGATTTTTTTATAGGTAGATAGAATTTTCTCTGAATTAACCCCATCCCCAAATGCAACTTGGTAAATGTTCTGCAACTTAAATCTTAGTCAGTTTCTTTGGTTGCTGAGAGGTTGCTTTTCCTGAACAGATTAGTACAATAGGTATTATGCCAAAAACAGTTTTCTGATCCTGAAGTCAGAAAGTTTTATCCACTAGTCAACACTGCCTCACATTTCCTATATAAAGTCTTTTATGCTGTGTGTTGCTTGCAAGATATTATGGGTAATATGCTCCAGACTTTTTTATGTTAATATGTATCTCCAAATTTGCACTTAGTATTGCTATATGCTGACTAAACAAATACAAATCAAGCAATATTCTTTCTGTCCTTAAGGAGCTTATGTGCAAAACACATAAAGACAGAACATAAAGAAGAGCAAGAAAGTGGAAAGTTTCCCATAATAGAGTAAGGAGGTTAGCAAGGAAAGGAAAAAAAATCTAAAGAGTAGAGCTGGATGTTATATGGAGCTTTGCCAGGTGGTCTAGGAAATATTGGTCTAGGCAGTTAGTGACCAATCAGGAGAACAAGTTTCTTCGGTGGATGTGCTAAAGCAGTTGTTAAGTTGATTGAAATTTTGATCATAGTGACTGGAATGATGATGTTATCAACAAAAACAAGATCATCTGACAATCCAGATTGCTGTATTTTCATACAATTTCTCTCTTTCTTTATTCTCTGCAACAGATACAGGCACATATGTTATGATCACCTTCATAATAGTCATTCTCTTTTGTTCATCATGAGCATTGTAAAGCAAGATGATTAAGCACCCTCTGAAATAATGTTTCTTATTCTCTTTGGATGCATGATGAAACTTATGGCTTCACCTCCTTCATTGCCTTCTCTGAAAAGAAGCTATGAAAAGTCCTTCCATTTAGATTTCATTTCACTATGTCTTCTCATTTCGTTTATACACTGCCAAAATAGTTTGGTTTAGTTTCTCCTGTAGTAAGCCAAATCATTCAGCATTGGACAATGTCCTTTTATTTATATACTACTTGAATTGATGTCTGTAGATGGTCTATAAAGTGGGTGATTTCCCTCTCCATTACTGTGACTGGAGAAGAAAAGAAGGAAATGCAGGATTGAAGTCTATATTACATTTTTAAAAATTTGCTCTAATAGGTTGCTGTGATTCAATAATTCACCTAATGGCCAAACTACTACTAACTTTTCTATACTGAATCTCAGATAGCAAACGTAGCCCATTATGAGGACCAAACTTGGATTCTTTCCAATTTCATTGTTCCTGCCAGTACTTATACTTTATTGATAAAATTTTCAACAACTTCTCTACATTTCCAAATCATCACCATTATATAATGAGGCAGCAAAGTAGGGCTTTTGTTGATGGTTTATGGAATAATGATGGAAAACAAGTTTTATCTACTTGATCAATTAATCTGCTTATCTATTTGCATAGATTTCCTTGATGGGGCATAGTCCAGTTAGGTCATGTAGGAAGAAGAAAACTTGTTAAATCCCTTCTCCTTATTAATATTCTTTTCTTCACCTCCCTCCTTTTTTTTTTTTTACAAAACTTTTCTTTGTTCTTCCTCTTAATTCTCTATCTCACAGACCACAAGGGAGTAACATTATTTTTGGAGGTTAAAGACTGTGTCAAACACAGTTTAATCAATAAGTAGAATACACTATATTTTATAAAAAAGATACTATATGCCAAACATAGTGCTAGTCACCAAAAATGTAAAGATAACAAAAATGCAGTTCAACCAGCTATTGAACTGGAAAAAAAAGGGTCAATATATGTTGCTGACACATTTCATTTTTTTTAATCTCCTTAGCAAACTAGTAGTCTGTGACATGAAAACAGAGTGACTTGCTACATTAGCCAAGCCAAAACACTTCCAGGAATATGTATCAGATATAATGATTGGTAGTGATGCATTATATGAACTAATTGGCCTTGGGCCATTGTTCCTTTGGCTGACATACCATATTTCGGCAGAGACCGTACTGTATACTATGGAGGCCCTAGACACTCAAACATCCAGGACAAAGAAAAATGAAAACTAGAAATGACCATAATATTTGAGTGGATTGGTTCTTGTCCTTCATTTTAGAAGAGGGCCAAAATGATATCATTATGATGGAGTCAAGGAATAGTGTGTCCAATTGTGACTGATCAGTTCAACACCTAGACATAAATAGTCCACATGAAAATTTGGAATGGAAATATTCCTAAATTTGTATATCTTGTGTTTATTTTGAACTACTGAAATCCTGCTTCAATCATAGAACATAGCCTTTTCTTTGATGTAGGCATGTGGCTGTTCCTTTGCTAGTGTCTCCCATGTCACACAGTCAGTTCCAAAATTCTCCACAGACCTTGAGAATGTTGCTTTATCACTTCTGACGCTCATGTGAGTGCTTGCTTTATGTAAATTTTCCATAACAAGTCTTTTAGGCATTTGGACTTAAAATACTTGGACAACTTATCAGAAATGTGCTCTCTGCAGTAAAGTTCAAATGCTTACAAGTTTAGCTTGAGAAAGGACCTCAGTGTCTAGTACCTCATTTTTCCAGATGATTTTCAGAATCTTTCTAAACCTATCCAAATGGAATCTATTCAGATTTCACAGGGATACAAATGAGGTCAATGCAATGGATCTTTAAAACTTAAGTTTGGTAGGTAGTTTAATACTTCTTTCCTCTATTTTCCTTGGTAGGCACTTTAATATTTCTTCTTTCCTCAGTTTTCTGTGAAGCCTCTTAAACACTGCACTATCTTTGGCAGCAGACACATCAGCCTCATCATCTATGTGTACATTCCTGGAAAGTAGTACCTTCCAAGATAAGTGAACTTATCCACAACATTCAATATCCTTCATTTGCTGTGGCTTGATGGTTCCATGTATAGATGGTGTGGTGCTAGCTAGTAGAGAAACTGTGTTTTCTTGGTGTTAATTGTTAGACCAAAATTAGCATAAGCAGCAGAGAATTGATCCATATTTTGTTGAATATCAGTCTCAGGGGGTATATTAAGTGCACAATTTGGGTAGCAATATGGGGAAAGAAGTAAGAGAGGAAGATAATGGGAACACTAAGAAAACAATGAAATCAAACATCTTATGGAAAAAGGATCCTGAAAGAAATTTTGGATATTCAGTTACCTCATCATACCGAATGGTTGTGAAATACTCTATATTTATTATAAGGTGGGAAAAAAACTCAATTCCTATTCTGCACAAAACAGAAATGCACCAAAGTGCAGTGTCATAAGAATGTTCTCTCAAACAAAATAAATATAGACAAATATTACATCTTTCCATTAAAAATGTCTTAAATAGCTCTACATATTCTGCTACCAAAAACTAAATTCTTTTTTTTAATTAAAGTTTTTTATTTGCAAAACACATACATGGGTAATTTTTAAACATTGACCCTTGCAAAGCCTTGTTAAAATTTTTTTTCTTTCCTTCTCCCCACCACCTCTCCTAGATGGCAGGTAGTCTAATATATGTTATGTTAAAATATATGACAAATCAAATTATATATATGTATTTATACAGTTATCTTGCTGTACAAGAAAAATTGGATCTACAAGAAATAAAACCTGAGAAGAAAAACAAAATGCAAGCAAATATCAACATAAAGCATGAAAATGCTATGTTGTGGTCCACACTCAGATTCCACAGGTCTCTCCCTGGGTGTCATA
This sequence comes from Myrmecobius fasciatus, assembly GCA_023553655.1. NCBI lineage: Eukaryota > Metazoa > Chordata > Mammalia > Dasyuromorphia > Myrmecobiidae > Myrmecobius > Myrmecobius fasciatus. The sequence continues at coordinate 18,279 of JAJPUD010007631.1, read as the reverse complement.
TGACTTTCTTCATCACTGAACAATTAGAAGTGGTTTTAAACATCTCGTTGAAGAGAACCACGTCCATCAGAATTGATCATCATATAATCTTGTTGTTGCCATGTAAAATGAACTCCTGATTCTGCTCATTTCATTTAGTCTCAGTTCATGCAAGTCTCTCCAGGCCTCTCTGAAATCATTCTGCTGGTTGTTTCTTACAGAACAATAATATTCCATGACATTCATATACCATAATTTATTCAGCCATTCTCTAACTGATGGGCATCTATTCAGTTTCCAGTTTCTTGCCACTACAAAAAGGGCTGCCACAAACATTTTTGCACATGTGGGTTCCTTTTCCTCCTTCAAGATCTCTTTGGGATATAGGCCCTGTAGAAACCCTGCTGGGTCAAATGGTATGCTTTTTATAACTTTTTGAGCATAGTTCCAAATTGCTCTCCAGAATGGTTGGATCGATTCACAGTTCCACCAACAATGTATCAGTGTCCCAGTTTTCCCACATCCCCTCCAACATTCGTCATTATCTTTTCTTGTCATCTTAGCCAATCTGACAGGTGTGTAGTGGTACCTCAGAGTTGTTTTAATTTGTATTTCTCTGATCAAGTGATTTGGAGGACCTTTTCATATGACTAGAAATGGTTTTAATTTCATCATCTGAAAATTGTCTGTTCATATCCTTTGACCACTTATCTATTGGAGAATGGCTTGAATTTTTATAAATATGAGACAATTATCTATATATTTTAGAAATGAGGCCTTTAAGAACCCTTAAATGTAAAGATGATTTCCTAATTTATTACTTCCCTCCTAATCTTGTCTGCATTAGTTTTGTTTGTACAAAACCTTTTTAACTTAATATAGTCAAAGTTATCTATCTGGTGTTCAATTAAGAGTTCCAGTTTTTCTTTGGACACAAATTCCTTCCTTCTGCATATATGTGAGAGTTAAACTATCCTATGTTCCTCTAATTTGTTTATATTACTCTATGTCTAAATCATAATTCATTTAGATCTTATCTTGGTATGTGGTATTAGGTGTGGGTGAAGCCCTCATTTCTTCCATAGTAGTTTCCAATTTTCCTAGAAGTTTTTGTCAAATAGTGAGTTCTTATCCCAAAAGCTGGGATCTTTGGGTATGTCAAACACTAGATTGCTATAGTTATTGCCTAGTGTGTCCTGTGAACCTATCCTATTCCACTGATCTTAGCCAGTACTAAATGATTTTGATGACTGCTGCATTAAAATATAGTTTTAGATCTGTCACAGCTAGGCCATTTTCCTCAGCATTTTTTCATTAATTCTCTTGAAATTCTTGACCTTTTGTTCTCCCAGATGAAATTTGCTACTATTTTTTCTAGATCTGCAAAATAATTTTTTGGGAGTTTGGTATGGCACTAAATAAGTAGATTGATTTAGTTAGTATTGTCATTTTTATTATATTTACTTGGCCTATCCATGAGCATTTGATATTTTCCAACTGATTATGTCTCACTTTATTTGTGTGGAAAGCATTTTGTAGTTTTTTTTGGTATAATTCTTGACTTTCCCTTGACAGCTAGATTCCCAAATATTTTATACTATCAACAGCTATTTTGAATGGAATTTATTTTTGTATCTCTTGCTGCTGAACTTTGTTGGTAATACATAAAAATGCTAATGATTTATGTGGATTTATTTTGCATCCTGCACCTTTCCTAAAGTTGTGAATTGTTTGTAGTAATTTTTTTAGTTGAGTCTCTAGGGTTCTCTAAGTCTACCATCATATTATCTGCAAAGAGTGATAATTTGGTTTCCTCATGATCTACTCTAATTCCTTTAATCTCTTTTTCTTCTCTTATTGCCAAAGCTAACATTTCTAATACAACATTGAATAGTAATGGTGATAATGGGCAGCCTTGTTTCATTCCTGATATTATTGGGAATGGTTCTAGTTTGTCCCCATTACATATGATGCTTGCTGATGGTTTTAAATAGATGCTCCTGATCGTTTTAAGGAAAATCCCATTAATTCCTATACTCTCTAGTGTTTTAATAGGAATGGGTGTTGGATTTTATCAAATTCTTTTTCTGCACCTATTGAGATTATCATATGATATTTGTTAGTTTGGTTATTAATATAGTTGATTATGCTGATAGTTTTCCAAATATTGAATCAACCCTGCATTTATGGTATAAATCCTACTTGGTCATAGTGTATTATCCTGGGGATGACTTTCTGTAATCTCCTTGCTAATATTTTATTTAAGATTTTTACATCAATATTTATTAGGGAAATTGGTCTACAGTTTTCTTTTTCTGTTTTTCCCCTACTTGATTTAGCTATCAGCACCATGTCTGTGTCATAAAAGGAATTTAGTAGAACATCTTTTCCCCCTATTTTTTCAAATAGTTTATATAGTATTGAAATTAGTTGTTCTTTGAATGTTTGGTAGAATTCACATGTAAATCCATCTGGCCCTGGAGATTTTTTCTTAGGGAGTTGATTAATAGCTTGTTCTATTTCTTTTTCTAAAATGGGGCTATTTAAATTAATTTATTTCCTCTTCTGTTAACCTGGGCAATCTATATTTTTGTAGATATTTCTCCACTTCATTTTGATTATCAAACTTACTGGTATAAAGTTGGGCAAAGTGACTCCTAATTATTGCTCTAATTTCCTCTTCATTGGAGGAAAGTTCTCCCTTATCAATCATGAGACTAACAATTTGATTTGCTTCTTTCCTTTTTCTAATTAAATTAACTAAAGGTTTATCTATTTTGTTGGTTTTTTCATAAAACCAAATCTTAGTTTTATTTATTAATTCAATAGTTTTTTTATTTTCAATTTATTAATCTCCTCTTGGTCAATTTTTGTATAAGTTCCATGAACTGCTGAGAAAAAAGTAAACTCCTTTCGGTCTCTATTCAATTTTCTCCAAAGATCTATCAAACCTAACTTTTCTAACATTTTGTTTACCTCCTTAATTTGTTTCTTATTTATTTTGTAGTTTGATTTATCTAGTTCTGAGAGAACAAGGTTGAGATCCCCTACTAGCATAGTTTTGCTGTCTATTTCTTCTTGCATCTCTCTTAACTTCTCCTCTAGGAATTTGGATGTCATACCACTTGGTGCATATATGTTTAGTATTGATATTGCTTCATTATCTATAATACCCTTTAGTAAAATAGTTTCCTTCCTTATCTCTTTTAATTAGATCTATCTTTGCTTTTACTTGATATGAGATAAGGATTGCCACTCCTGCTTTTGTTTGTTCACCTGAAGCATAATAGATTCTGCTCCAGCCCTTTATCTTCACTCAGTATGTATCTCTATGTTTTAGATGTGTTTCTTGTAAACAACATATTGTAGGATTCTTGCTTTTAATCCAGTCTGCTACCTGCTTCTGTTTTATGGAAGAATTCATCCCATTCACATTCACAGTTAAAATCACTAACTGTATTTCCTGCCATCTTATTTACCAAATTTATGTTTTTCTCTTTCCTTTCCCCCTTCCCTCTTCCCCAGTATTTTGCTTTTGATGAATACCTCCCTCAAACAGTCCTCCCCCCTTTTGAACCCCTCCCCCCTTTTTTTACACTTTTCCCCTAATTCTATTTTCTCTCCTATTAGTCTTTCCCTTTCTTTTCCCCCTTTCCCTCATAAAGTGGGATAAGTTTCTCTGTGAAACCAAATATGTTTGATATTCTCTCTCACAGCCAAATCAGAAGAGAGTAAGATTCACACAATGTTCATCCCCCTTCCTTCTTTCCCTCAATTATAATAGGTTTTCTTTGCCTCTTCATGAGATATAATTTCCCTTATTTACCTCCTTTTTCCTCTTTTTTCCAGTATGATCCTCTTTCTGCCTCTAGATTCTTTTTCATAATATCAAAATAAAATCAAATTGTAACCACATTCTCTAAGCACACACATAATAGAAATATAGTTCTCAAGAGTTCTTTTTTTTTGCCTTTTTATGCTTCTCTTGAATTCTGTGTTTGGAGGTCAAATTTTTTGTTCACTTCTGATGTTTTTATTAGAAATAGGTGAAATTCACTTATATCATTGAAGGTCCATCTTCTTCCCTGAAAGATAATGCTCATTTTAACTGGATAGATTATTCTTGGCTGTAATCCAAGTTTCTTTGCCTTTCTTGAATATCAGATTCCAGGCCTTCAATCCTTTAAGGTGGAAACTGATAGATACTGGGTGATCCTAATTGTGGCTCCTCAGCATTTCAATTGTTTCTTTCTGGCTGCTTGAAATAGCTTTTCCTTGGTGCAATAGTTTTGAAGTTTACCCATGATATTCCTTGGGGATTTAATTTTGGAGTCTCTTTTAGAGGTGATCAGGAGAATTATTTCAATGGCTATTTTACCTTCTGATTCTAAAACATCAGGGCAGTTTTCTTTTATGATTTCCTGTAAGATGGTGTCTAGGTTCTTTTTTTTCATTATGGCTTTCAGGAAGTCCAATAATCCTCAAATTGTCTCTCCTAGGTCTATTTTCCAGTTCAGTTGTTTTTCCTAGGAGATATTTCATATTTTCTTCTATTTTTTCTTTTTTTTTGTTTTTGTTTGACTGATTCTTGAAGTTTTATTGATTCATTCACTTCCATTTATTCAAATCTAATTTTTAGTGTATTATTTTCTTCAGTTACCTTTTTTTTAGCTCCTTTTGTAATTGGCCAATTGAATTTTTTTGTTCATTGCATTCTTTTTCCGTTTCACCAATTTTGTTTTTCAATGAATTGGTGTCTTTCATATCTCTCTTGTAGGGCATTATATGCTTTTTCCATTCCTTCTTGCAATGATCTCATTTCATTTCCCCATTTTTATTCTAATTCTCTTTCAAGATTCTTTATACAGTCTTCCAGAAAAGTCTTGTGAAATGGGGGCCAACTCATGTTTCCCTTTGGGGCTTCCTCTGGAGTTACTTTACCTTTATGAACCTCAGGATCTGAGGTCTGTTCTTCTCTCTTTCCATAAAAACTGTCTATGGTGAGAGTTCTTTTTTGTTTTTTATTCATTTGTTAAGGCTTGAGATCTGTTCAAAGAAAAGGAGTTACAGCTGCTTTAATTTGCCCTGGGGCAGTTCTGCTGATTGATTTCTGGTGCTGGGTAATGGCAGCTAAATCTGGCTCTTTTGGCACTCAGTTGTTTACAATTTACCTTTTACAAAAGAAAGATCTGCCAAATCACCTGCTTGCAACCAGGGCACAGTAGCCTAAGAGGCTCACAGAAACTTCCCAGGTGCTTAGAAACTGCCACACTCTTAGTCTTGGTGCCCTGTCTTCCCATGCTGCTGTCTGGGCTTTGCAGACTGTTCCTCTGCCCGACTGAAACAGACCTGTCCTGACGTTGTTCCAAGGTAACTTCTTCTGGGAATGTGTTGTACTCCAAGTATTTGGGGGTGCTTTGACTCCAAAATCAGTTTAGAGGCTTAATCTTCTGTTGGTTTCAGAGAAGGTCAGAGGAGGTTGCAGAGAGCTGTGTCTGCTCTCCACCATCTTGGCTTCACCCCCAAACCTAAATTCTTTACTGTGAGTAGCAAACCGCTGCCTCGAATATTTTGTTTTGATATTGAGAGATAGTATGATACTATAAAGGGTACATTGGCTTTGGAGTCAAGGATCTATGTTCAAATCTTGGCTTTGTTTCTTATATTACCTGTGTGATCATAAGTAAATCATTATGCACCTCTGGGCCTCAGTTTCCTCCTTGGTATAATGGCACCTCTGCCAATTTTTTATCTAAGATCCTATGATGTTTGTGTAATAACTTTTTGTATACAGCATCTAAGAATGGTTGTTTTAGGGATTGCCATGAAAGCACTTAAGATAGAACCTAATGTATAATATTCTGTTCTGTCTGTCTGTCTCCCCATCCATCCTCAATTTATTACTTATATATCTACTTGCTTAGGAATAAAAAAAATGTACAACTTTTACACTTTCAGCAATATTTGCACTTCATATGCATGTGCACAGTTCACTTAGAGAAAAAAATAACATAGTGAAGCTATGAATCACTGTGTATTGCATTTCACTAAAAAGACAGAATCATAGGTTTTTCACTTCTGTCCTTCTAATCATTAAAGCAGTAAATTATTATTCATAATAAAAAAGAAGCCTCCAGAACTTAGAGAATCTTCAATTAATCAATTACTTCCCTTGGCAGAAAATATTTGACAGATATTTAACTTATGAGTCTTCATTCAATCTTAAGACCAATTTTCCATTTGAGTAAGAAATAGAAAAAAATGATATTCTTTGAAATAAAATCTAAACAGCAATGATAAAAAACATAGTTGGACAAATTGTTAAATTCCTATGAAGAATACAGTTTGACTTAAGTTTACCTAATCATGTTCTTTTTACCTATGATTTAATGTTATTTCATATGCATTGGTGGTTATTTTATTATTCCAAATTCTCTTATTTTTATCTTTTCAGATTTTGGGGCCCATAAATTTATAGCACTAAAGGGACCTTAGGGGCCATTTTGTCTAGACCATTAGTTAGGTGAGTAAACTGAGGCTCATGCAGCTTAATTAAGTGATTTGTGAATGGAGATGAGTTACGAATAAACTTGGAGAGGAATGGAAGTGACTAATTCAATGAAATCTTAAATATCTGCTGATTTATAGTTTTAAATATTGTAATTTAAGTTTAATTTAAACATTTTAAATATTCTCATACTTTCTTTTTTAAGTTGAATTTATGATTGTTCTGTAAGTCCAATGCTTTATTTTTCTTTTAGGTTTTATTTTCATAATGATTATCAAATTCAAGTTATCATCTCTAAGTAGTATTCCTCCCTTCTAGAATTACTTTTTTGATGACTTTATTAATGAAGTTTATTGTCAATTTGCAGCCATCTGTGGTATAAAAGATAAATGCACAATTGAAATTGTTATGTAATCCAGGCATATAACAAATTAGTTTTGCCCCTTAATATTTCCTTTCCATATCATGTTGATAATTGCCAGGTTTAACAGAAAGAATTTGCAGTCTGAAATTAGAGAACAAAGCTTGGGCTCTTATAACTACTACTTTCTAGAGTATGATTTGGACAAGTTGATTGTATCACTTGTTTAGGTCTTTGTTTCTTCATATATAAAATGAATGAGCCATACTATTTTATTTCTGGCTTTTATGATATTTTTTTCCCAAACCCAACACCCATTTCTATTAAAGACACTATAATTTCGTAGTCAACTAAATTGACAAACTGAAATTCTTCTTGACTCTTTCTTTTCTTTAATTACATATATTTAATCAATTGCCAATTGTGATGAATAAAATTGCAACAAATACAGTTTTATCCATGGCATAGTATCATTTTAAATAACAGTAGTGTTAATAATAGTACTGTTAGTTTAAAAAAATGGATCTTTATTGTACCTCACAATGGTAGGGACCTGAGCATGATTAATTTATTTGTTAGGCTAGCACGAATGAAAAAACTGGGTCAATGGCCTCCCTAGAGGAAGACTTTTTAAACTTTTTCTACTCACAACTCCTTTTCTCTAATCTGAGTCAAGGTGTTTGTCAATATTCTTGCATGAGCAATGCAAAATCCAAATATTTTGTGTTCAGAACCAAAATTACAGTGCAATTGTGCTATGAAACAGACAAGCACTACCAGAAATACCTTGGATTTATTATGCATTTGATTTTGAATTAGTTTTTGGTCTTTGTGTTCAGAAACCTTTTATTGTTGTCAAACTTTTAGGGATTCCCACATTTGGTTATGTGGCCCCTTATTGACCTGGAGGTTAAGAAACTTTGTTCTAGATGATGAAAACCCTGAGTGAGAGCTGCTAGAGATTTTTTAACCTTCTGATTTGCCTTATAGAACATCATTTGGACCTTCCTTGTCAAATGTAAAGCTATCCTGATTGGTAAGTTTGCCAACCAGGTGGATATTCTTACTCTTCTCTGGCAGTTAAAGAATGTTAATTGCTTGATGAGCATAAACTGTCTCTAGTGAACTTGACTGAAAAACAAATCTACCTCAAATAGAATGACCATAATTTAGCCTTTCCCTTGGAAACCAAGTCATCCTTAATTTTGAAAAAGGAAAGCAAGGACAGTAAAGTCATCCTCTTTGGAGAGTCTAGTCTAAAATGGTTCTCGTTTACAGAGTTAACCTAAGGAGGGAATGGGATGTCTGACTTTAAACTGGTTAACCACCAGATGTATGGGGACTAGGAGTGATTGTATTCCTAAACACCATTTCTTAGTTCCCACTAGGAGAGGCCATTAAGTTAGATTAAGAGAAGGATTTTTGACAAAATAGGGGAAAAAGGTTGTATTGTAGAGTAATATTAATTATAAAATAATACAAAATAATTATTCTTCCTTTTACTTTCCTTTTCAATCCAATCTATGGAAAGTTGCTAAATTAAGATTCCTAAAACACAGATCTAGCCATGTCATCTAGTTTTGATTTTCCCCTATATTCAATGGCTTCCAATGCCATCAAGGCTTCCATGGAACATATCCAGTTTGGCATTTAAAATTCACAACAACGTGCCCCCCAACAATGTCTAATTATGTTGCCCTCTCTTTAGTCTCAAACCTTAAAGCACTATAAAAATGCTGGCTGTTATTATTAATTATTTGGCTCAATAGCAGGACAATGTGATTATATCTACTACCAAAAAGAAAAATTGTAAGCTTTAAAACACTACATAAATATCATTTATTATATTATTATTATTGTTATCCATCTATTCTATTCAGTTTCAACATAAGACCAAAAAGTAGCTTAAAATACATAATCAATTGAGAAACTCAAAAATTTACTATAATTTATAAAATTATTATTTATGTCAAAATATTCATATTCGTGTAGCACTTTCTGTGTCATGAATAGAATTAATCAATAAGAATTTACTACCTATAAGAATCACCTTTCCATAATTTGATTAATGTTTGCCAGAGATCTCTATATCAAAATTAGAAAAAAAGAAAAAATTATTTACAAAAAAATACCCTTTTTGGAGAAACTAAGAAGAGCATATGAGGGCTATTGGAAACTATGGGAGTATCACAGGATAGGAGAAATCCAACTTGAATAAGGTGAAAGGTGCCAGCCTATACAAAGAGAATGAAGGATCACAAGGTCCAAAATGAATTAAGATTCATGAAAAAGACCAAGGGGTGGGTGGGTAGGTAAGTGGGGGAGAACAAGGCATGAGAAAAGTGGTTTTACAATGATTATTGTGTAATTTCTTTTGAGGTGGCACAACAGATAGAATGCTGGATCTGGAGTTAGAAAGATGCATCTTTCTAAGTTAAATCTGGTTTCAGATATTTGCTAAGTGTGTGACCCTGGACAAATCATTTAACCCTTTGTGCTTCAGGTTCATTATCTGTAAAATGAGTTGGAGAAGGAAACATCAAATTACTCCATTATCTTTGGCCAAGGAAAACCCAAAGAGGTTATGGACACAACTGAAATGACTAAACAATGTTTTCTTCTTCACTAAAGGGCCTTTCACTCTGGACTCATGTAGTTTATCATATGGGTTCAGTCCTAAAGAACCAGGCCTTTAACAAATGATAGCTCACAATTTGACTCATTAAACCTTCACTATTCATTATAATTTAGATTATATTCAATGGTCTAGGGTTTCCCCAAAAGAGGTAGGTAGAAAGCTACTCAGTATATAATGTCCGTAAAATCTGGAAAATATATTTATTCTCTATACTCAGAAAGAAATGCTAAATATAAATGACTCTCTCAAGCATTAAAATTTAACTCAAACCAGCAACTTGTTCAGTGTCACACAGCTAGAATGTGTTAGGCTAATTCTCTTTCCACTATATGAGGCTGCCTCTGGCTGGAAGTGCTATTGTTTAAAGACTTGTAGCAAGGATTGTTGATTAATGAATGAATCCATGTCAACCCAGTAGAAGATCTATAGTAAAATATAGCCAGGCTCAGTCCTTAGCCCTTTTATGTTCAACATTTTTTTCAATGATTTAAATGAAAATATAGATGGTATACTTACAAAATATGTGGGTAACAAAGCAAACTAATATGTTGGATGACAGAACCAGCATTCAAAACCAATTTCTGGACCAATTGATAAATATCACAATATTAAATTTAATAGAGATGTGCAAAGCCATAAATTCATTTAAAAAATACAAACAAAAACCACAAATTCCTCACAAGTATAGGATGATGAAAATCAAACTTACCAATAGTTCTATTAAAAAAAAAACAATGTTTTAATGTTTGGGGGAACTATAAGTTCAATATGAATTTACAATGTGAATTGGCAGGCAAAAACTTGGATTCAATTCTCAAATACTTGAGAAAGAAAGAAAAGGAAGTAATATTTATATAGTATCTACTATATGCCAGGCTCTTCAAAATATTACTTAATTCAATCCTCACAACAACCTAACAAGGTAGAGTCTCTTAGAATCTTTGTTTTACATTTGAGGAAACTGAGGCAAACTGGTTAAGTGCCTTGCCTAAGATCATACAACTAGTAAATTTCTGAATCAGGATTTGAGATTGAGTGTTCCTTACTGTAGGCTCAGCACTCTATATACTGTGCCACCTGACTGCCCATATATATTTAGCATCCAGAAGATAGGCATAATAATGTCATTGTATTTGGTAATACACTAATACATTTGGTAAAACACAGCACTCAGATCTAGAGTGGTGTTTTTAGTTTTTTACCTCATTTTAAAAGGAAAATTACAAGTAACATCAAAATTCCTTAGAATGTCATTATGTTATATAATTTTTTGAAGGAACTAGAATTTTTTTCTGAAATATGAGGTTGGAATGGGTTTGGGTTGGAGGGACAGAATTACTGTTTTTATCTATTTTAAAAGCTTTCCTTTGGAAGAGATATTAAAGTTGATTTGCTTGCTCCCAACAGGATGAGATAGGAGGAATAAGTGAATAAGTTGGAAGTTGGAAAGGAAGCAGATTTCAGTTCAGAACAATAATAACAACAAAATGTTGATAATTAGAACCATATCAAAATATGAGATACTTTTCAGTTCAGATTTCTCAGGGACTATGTATTAGGTATTTCTACATGAATTTAGAAGAATCATCTGGAAGATATAAAGTCACCTAACTTCTTTGGGGTAGTTTCCTCATCTGTAAAATGAAGTTGTACTAAATGATTTCTCAGTCTCATAAAATTATTTTATAAAAATTTGTTATTTAATATTTTATTTTCCCCAATTACTTCTAAAAACATTTTTAACATTCATTTTAAAAATTTGAGTTTCAAATTCTTTCCCTCCCTTCCCACTACCCTCATAGAGAAGGCAAACAATTTGATACAGATTCCACATGTGCAATTATGAAAAATGTGTTTCCATATTTGTTGTGTTCTAAAAGAAAACACAGACTGAAATGAAAACTGAAGAAAAATATAGTAAAAAAATGCTTCAATTTGTATTCAGAATCTGTCAGTTTTTTTTCTCTGGGGATGGACAGCATTGTTTGCGACAAGTTCTTTAGAGTTGTCTTGGATCATTTTATTGTATAGTTAAGTCAGTTATTCACATAATCATTTTACAATATTGTTGTTACAGTGTACAATGATCTGATTTTACTCATTTTGCTTTGCAACATTTTATGCCTTTTAAAATTTTTTCTGAGAGCATCTTCCTCATCATTATTTATATAATAATAGTATTCCATCAGAATCACTTGCCACAAATTGTTCATCCATTTCCCAGTTGATGAATATCCCCTCAATTTCCAATTCTTTACTACCAGAAAAATGCTGCCATATTTATTTAAGCATAGTTTCAAATAACTCTACATAAGGGTTAAATCAGTTCACAACTCCATGAACAGTTCATTAGTGTCTCAATTTCCCCACAATTTCTCTAACATTTGTTATTCTTGGGGAGAATTCTGGAAAGATGGAGGGGTAGGTTGATAAATTTCAAGCTCTCCCGATTTCCCTCACAAATAGAACAAATTTGTGCTGCGGAGCCAATATAGACTGATGAAAAACCAAGACTTGGACCAGAACAGGCTTCCTCCTGATACAACCCAACAAGATCTGAAGAAAGACCCTGAGGCCAGAGTTGATCTCTCCGAAATGCAAACACCTGTAGGCTAGCTCTTGGTTGTAGCTGAAGCTTCAGCAGGAATCACAGAGACTTTCACCTCCCAGACTGTTTGTGGAGTGGAGTTTTGAATCCAGGAAGACAGTGAATCTCTTCTAATTAGGAACACCAGGCCCAACTATGCTGTTGAGATGCAGCCCTGGGCAAGTAGGAACCAGCACCTGATAAGTGCTGAAGCAGCTGGCAGGGACACTGTTGGTTGTGGGCACTTATAGAAAGTGGAGCTCTTGGTTTGGAGGTCTTAGAGTGGAGAGCTGAAGGGAAGCTTAAGGCACCATTCCCCCACCCCACAATTAGATGTGCTTACACTAATATCTCTTATTTTTAAAAAATTAACCAGCAAAGAAGAAAGAAATTTTGAAACATGTTATGGAAACAGGAAAGACAGGGATTCATCTTCAGAGGAGGACACTTTAGTAAAAAAATAAAAAAGAAAGTTCTTACCCCAAAGAGTAATGTGAAATGGCTCCTTGCCCAGAGAGCATTTATAGGAAGAATTCAAAAAAGAATTTCAAAATCAAATGAGAGACACTGAGGAAAAACTAAATAAAAAAATTAAAACCATCCAAGAAAAACAAGATTATGAAAAAAATAACCAATTAGAAAAGGAGATACAGAGTCTCAAAGATGAAAATAATTCTTTGAAAACAAGAACTGGACAAGGGGAAGCCAGTGAAGCTATGAAAGATCAAGAAATAACAAAATAGATTGTAAAGGATAAAATAGAAATTAATGTGAAACATATCATAAGAAAAATAACAGGTCTGGAGAAGAGAATATATAAAAATAATTGGATTGTCAGAAAGTTGTGACCAAAAAGAGAACCTTGGCAAAATAATGCAGGAAAACAATACATTTATCCTTCTCCTTTTCTATCTCATTAACCAATCTAATATACGTCAATGTTGTTTAAATTTGTATTTCTTTTTTTTAATTATTATTTTTTATTAAAGCTTTTTATTTCCAAAATGTATGCATGGGTATTTTTTCATCATTGACACTTTTAAAGCTTTCTATTACAAATTTTTCCCTCTTTCCACCTACCTCTCCCCTAGATGGCAGGAAGTCTAAAACTTATTAATTATGTTAAAATACTTGAAAAATCAAACATGTGTATACATATTTATATAGTTATCTTGCTATACAAGAAAAATCAGATCTATAAGAAAAAAATCTGAGAAGGAAAACATAATGCAAGCAAACACCAATAGAGAGTGTGAAAATGCTATGTTGTGGTCCACCCTCAAATCCCAAAGGCCTCTCCCTGGCTATATATATGCCTTTCTTTATCACTAAACAACTGGAACTCCTTTAAAACATCTCGTTGTTGAAAAGAACCCTGTCCATCAGAATTGATCATCATATAGCCTTGTTGTTGCCGTGTATATTGATCTCCTGGTTCTGCTCAATTCACTTAGCATCAGTTCACGCAAGTCTCTCCAGACTTCTTTGAAATAATCCTGCTGGTAATTTCTTTTTTTTTTTAATTAAAGCTTTTTATTTGTATAACATATGTATGGGTAGTTTCCCAGCATTGATCTTTACAAAGCTTTCCATTACAAATTTTACACCCAGGCCTCTCCCTAGATGGCAAGAAGTCCACTACATGTTAATAATGTTGAAATACTTGACAAGTTATGCAAGAAAAATCCTATCTACAAGAAAAAAAAGAAAATCAGAGAAAGGCAACACAATGCAAGCAAATATCAATAGAGATCATGAAAATGTTATGTTGTGGTCCATATTTCATATCCCTCTCTCTGGGTGTATATGGTTTTCTTCAGTGAACAATTGGAACTGGTTTGAGACAATTCTTTGTTGCAGAGAGCCATGTCCATCGGAATTGATCATCATGTAATACTGTTCTTGCTGTGTATAATGATCTCCTGATTCTGCTTGTTTCACTCAGCATCAGTTCATGCAAGTCTCTCCAGGCCTCTCTGAAATCGTCCTGCTGGTCGTTTCTTACACAGCAATAATATTCCATAACATTTATATACCATAATTTATTCAGCCACTCTCCAATTGATGGGCATCCCTTCAGTTTCCAGTTTCTAGCCACTACGGAACGAGCTGCCACAAACATTCTTGCACATGTGGGTCCCTTTCCCTCTTCTAAAATCTCTTTGGGATATAGGCCCAGTAGAAACACTGCTGGGTCAAAGGGTATGCACAGTTTAATAGCTTTTTGAGCATAGCTCCAAATTGCTCTCCAGAATGGTTGGATCCGTTCACAGTTCCACCAACAATATATAAGTGTCCCAGTTTTCCCACATCCCCTCCAACATTCATCGTTATCTTTTCCTGTCATTTTAGCCAATCTGACAGGTGTGTAGTGGTACCTCAGAGTTATGTTAATTTGCATTTCTCTGATCAATAGGGATCTGGAGCAACTTTTCATATGACTAGAGATGGTTTTAATTTCATCATCTGAAAATTGTCTGTTCATATCCCTTGACCACTTATCTATTCTTTTTTTTATATAAAGCTTTTTATTTACAAAACATATGAGTGATTTTTCAACACTGACCTTTGCAAAAACTTTTTTTTCCCAAGCTTTTCCCCTCCGTCCCCCTAACCCCCACCCCTAGATAAAAGATAGTTTATTTCATGCATGCTAGGATAAATTATATGTCTGATAAATAACATATATATATATATATATCTATAGTTATCTTACTGCACAAGAAACATCAGATCTAGAAAGAGAAGAAGAAAAAACAACCTAGGAAGGAAAACAAAATGCATGGAAATATTCACAGAAAGCATAAAAATGCTGTGTTGTGGTTCACACTCAGTTCCCACAGGCCTCTCTCTGGATGTATATGACTATCTTCATTGCTGAACAACTGGTTTGAATCACATCATTGTTGAAGAGAACTATATCCATCAAAATTGATCATCATATAGTCTTGTTGCTGTGTATAATGTTCTCCTGGTTCTGCTGATTTCACTCAACATCAGTTCATGCAAGTCTCTCCAGTCCGCTCTGAAATCCTCCTGTTTGACCACTTATCTATTGAAGAGTGGCTTGAATTCTTATATATATGAGACAATTCTCTATATATTTTAGAAATGAGGCCTTTATCAGAACCATTAAATGTAAAGATGATTTCCCAATTTGATGCTTCCCTCCTAATCTTGTGTGCATTCATTTTATTTGTACAGAAACTTTTTAACTTAATATAATCAAAACTATCCATCTGGTGTTCAATTAGGAGTTCCAGATCTTCTTTGGACATAAATTTATTCCATCTCCACAGGTCTGAGAGGTAAACTATATTACGTTCTTCTAACTTGCTTACAAAATCACTCTTTATATCTAGATCATGAACCCATTTAGATCTTATCTTGGTATGTGGTGTTAGGTATGGGTCAAGCCCTAATTTCTTCCACACTAGTTTCCAATTTTCCCAGCAGTTTTTGCCGAATAGTGAGTACTTATCCCAAATGCTGGGGTCTTTTGGTTTATCAAACAATAAATTGTTAAGGTAATTGCCTAGATTGTCCTGATAACCTATCCTGTGCCACTGATTGCTCTATTCCTTAGCCAGTACCAAACGGTTTTGATGACCACTGCTTTATAATATAGTTTTAGATCTGGTATAGCAAGGCCACCTTCATCTGCCTTTTTTTTCATTAATCCCCTTGAAATCCTTGACCTTTTGTTCTTCCAAATGAACTTTGCTACTATTTTTTCTAGATCTGTAAAATAATTTTAATTGTTTTGTAATTTAGTTCGTATAGTTTCTGACTTTTCCTTGGCAGATAGATTCCCAAATATTTTATCCTATCATCTGTTATTTGGAATGGAATTTCTTTTTGTATCTCTTGCTGCTGAACTTCGTTGGTAATATATAAAAATGCTGATGATTTATGTGGATTAATTTTGAATTCTGCCACTTTGCTAAAGTTGTGAATTTTTTCTAGTAGTTTTTTAGTTGAGTCTCTAGGGTTCTCTAATTATACCATCATGTCATCTGCAAAGAGTGATAATTTGGTTTCTTCATTACCTACTCTGATTCCTTTTATCTCATTTTCTTCTCTTATGGCTAAAGCTAACATTTCTAATACAATATTAAATGGTAATGGTGACAGTGGGCAGCCTTGTTTCACTCCTGATCTTATTGGGAATGATTTTAGTTTGTCTCCATTACATATGATGTTTGCTGATGGTTTTAAATAGATATTACTGATCATTTTAAGGAAAAGCCCATTTATTCCTATACCCTCTAGTGTTTTTAATAGGAAAGGGTGTTGGATTTTATCAAATGCTTTTCCTGCATCTATTGAGATAATCATATGGTTTTTGTTAGTTTGGTTATTAATATAATTAATTATGCTGATAGTTTTCCTAATATTGAACCAGCCCTGCATCCCGGGTATAAATCCTACTTGGTCATAGTGTACTATCCTGGGGATGACTTTCTGTCATCTCATTGCTAATATCTTATTTAAAATTTTTGCATCAATGCTCATTAGGGAAATTGGTCTATAGTTTTCTTTCTCTGTTTTCACCCTACCTGGTTTAGCTATCAGCACCATATCGGTCTCATAGAAGGAATTTGGCAGTATACCTTCTGTCCCTATTTTCTCAAATAGTTTGTATAGTATTGGAATTAATTGTTCTTTGAATGTTTGGTAAAATTCACATGTAAATCCATCTGGCCCTGGAGATTTTTTCTTAGGGAGTTGATTAATAGCTTGTTCTAATTCTTTTTCTAATATGGGGCTATTTAAATAATTTATATTCTCTTCTGTTAACCTGGGCAATCTATATTTTTGTAGATATTCCTCCATTTCATTTAGATTATCAAACTTACTGGCATAAAGTTGGGCAAAGTAACTCCTAATTATTGCTCTAATTTCCTCTTCATTGGAGGAAAGTTCTCCCTTATCATTCTTGAGACTAACAATTTGATTTTCCTCTTTCCTTTTTCTTATCAAATTAACTAAAGGCTTATCTATTTTATTGGTTTTTTCATAGAACCAACTCTTAGTTTTAGTTATTAATTCAATAGTTTTGTAATTTTCAATTTTATTAATTTCTTTTATTTTTAGAATTTCCCATTTGGTATTTAATTGAGGGTTTTTAATTTGTTCTTTTTCTAGTTTTTTTTTAATAATAAGCCCAATTCATTGATGTTTTCTTTCTCCATTTTATGCAAGTAAGCATCTAGAGATATAAAATTGCCCCTTATAACTGCTTTGGCCATATCCCACAAATTTTGGCATGTTGTCTCCTTATTGTCATTCTCCTGGATGAAATTATTGATTGTGTCTATGATTTGCTCTTTCACCCATTCATTCTGCAAGATTAGATTATTTAATTTCCAATTAACTTTTGGTTTATTTTTTCCTGGCCTTACATTGCATGTGATTTTTATTTCATCATGATCTGAAAAAGATGCATTTACTATTTCTGCCTTTCTGTGTTTGATTTTAAGGTTTTTATGCCCTAACACATGGTCAATTTTTGTATAGGTCCCATGGACTGCTAAGAAAAAAGTAAACTCCCTACTGTCTCCATTCAACTTTCTCCATAGATCTATCATACCTAACTTTTCTAACAATTGGTTTATCTCCCTAGTTTCTTTCTTGTTTATTTTGTGGTTTGATTTATCTAATTCTGAGAGAGCAAGGTTGATATTCCCCACTAGTATAGTTTGGCTGTCTATTTCTTCTTGCATCTCTCTTAATTTCTCCCCTAGGAATTTGGATGCTATTGCACTTGGTGTGTATAAATTTAGTATTGATATTGCTACATTATCTATGGTACCCTTTAATAAAATATAGTTTCCTTCCTTATCTCTCTTGATTAGATCTATCTTGGCTTTTACTTGATCTGAGATAAGGATTGCTACCCCTGCTTTTTTTTGTTCACCTGAAGCATAATTTTCTGCTCCAGCCTTTTACCTTCATCGTATATGTGTCACTATGTTTTAGATGTGTTTCTTGTAGACAACATATTGTGGGATTCTGATTTTTAATCCAGTCTGATATCCGCTTCCACTTTATGGGAGAGTTCATCCCATTCAAATTCACAGTTAGAATAACTAATTCTTTATTTCCTGTCATTTACCCAAGTTATGTTTTCCCCTTTCCTTTCCCCTTTCTCCCTTCCCCCCTCCTCAGTACTTTGCTTTTGATGACCCCCTCCCCCAAACAAT